>VZQC01013739.1:445008-552508 GCA_009823505.1 Rhizomys pruinosus
GAAAACAAGCCATTATTTTCACAGTCATTACCATGACACAGGTACAAAAGAAAAATAACCACAACCCCCCTCTGCCACTTAGCCCTAAAGACAGTGCCTGGGCTAGGAGTTGGGGAGCCACCCTGTCCTGCTCATCATGACAGTGAATGGCAAGGTATCATTGCCAGATCCTCCTGTAAATGACGTTAGGCCACACTTTAAGACATCCCCTCAATGACCGGAGATGTCTACATGAGTCCATAAAACAAGGGCTCTGCTGTTAAAAGTTAAAGACAAGCTACCAGCCTTGGTTCTCTGAGACACACCCCTTCTTCCTGTCCAAGGAGCAGCAAGTGCCCAGTTTTGCTTTATTTAAAAGCCAACATGATCTGGGGGGTATGGATGGATTAAATGCTGGGATACCTATGATCAGCCTAAAAATAAATCAGAGGGAGGAGAGAGCAGAGCAAAGACTGAGCATGGGCTACCATGGGCTACTTTCTTTCCACTAGTGTAAGTTTTTAAAAAGAAGAGACGATTTGGGCGTCGGTTTTGGGGGCCAACACTGGCCTTACAGGTACTAAGTAATCTGGTTGGGCTTCTGGGGGTGTGGAAAGGCAGGAGAAGAACTGTGAGTTGGAGCCCAAAGCCTAAGGCGCACACAAAAAAGGCTTCTGTCTCCAACAATTTTTGACGGTATAAAATAAATGGAGGATAGGAGGAGCGGGAGGGGGAGACACACACACACTCACACACACACACACACACACACACACACACACACACACACACAAAGAAAATAAAAGAACTATACCAAAACTGGGGAGATGTCTATGAAATTGTATCTATATTCATTTGTGGATTTTTTTTCCCTAGACTTCATAAATCTCCAAAGTGGTCTTTGTCCTCCCCCAATAACCCTCTAGTACCCAGAGAATTTAAATGGCCTGTCCTCAGTCCCTAGGTCACTTGGCAGCTTAATAGCAGAGTTGGCTTCAGAAGCTGATTCTCCTGATCCATAATCCAGGCTCTTTTAGACCTGCTTTAACTTGACAGTAAAACAGAACGAAGCATTAGAGACAAGGGAAGTTGAAAGTAGTAAGAAACCTTTTGTGGCCACTGAGATGGCTCACTGGATAAAGGCACTTGCCATCAAGCCTGATAAACAGTTTACAGCGTGGAAGGAGAGAAGCAACTCCTGAAAGTTGTCCTCTGACCTCCACGCACACCTGTTATACATGCCCCTACATACATACATACACCCCTACACATAATAAGTAAATCTAATAAAATATTTTTAAATAACCTTCTTTGAGACATTCACTAGTAAGAAATGTGAATGCAATGTATCCAACGTAAAACATCAGCTCACAAACTTTGTGCAGGGTTTTAGGTTTTAGACGCTCATGTTATCATAAAAATATATCTGGCATAAAGGTTCAACTTTATGTAAATAATTGAGTTCCCATTATTCCCCTGGGAGAGGATTCATGGATATTAATTATAAAATGAATGCTTCCTAATTGAGGACACCTAAGACGGAAATTGCTGGGTTCTAATTACTGGCGTCCATGTGGGTTTCTGTGGCTTTGCTTTTATTAGTGAGGACTGGAGGCAGGGCTGTGGAAAAGCTGGGGGACCCTCTTCTAGTTCTTTCACCCACCTCACTCTGTGACCCCAGCCACACCCTTCCACTGGCATCCCTTTTTTTCCCCCACAAAGTGTCTTGCTGTCATCCATCATCCTTCATCCATTAGAAGTTACCCCCACTCTGGACCAGAGAGGGCAAAGGAAGAGGCCTGGGAAGTGTGGGAAACATCTCTACCCCTTCTCTGAGGTGAGAAAATGAAGGCCATCGATGCAACGGAAGAGTTCATTCCTCCTCCCAGCCCCTGGCTTTTAGCCTTTCCATCCAGGAGACGTACTGAGAGGGAGCACAGAGCCCCCACCTCCCCAAGGGGTCAAGCATTGTCTGTTCTCCCCAGACAAAGGCCCGTCCTCTTTGAGATTGTAAATCCCAGTCTTCAGTGGCATGTTTATAAGTTGGCAAAGGTCTGTGTTCTGGAGACTCTAGGTGGAGTACATTGCAAGACACTGACTGCCTTCGGCCTCTTCGGGATTCCTTAGTTGGCCCCTCACTCTGTTGCTGCTGCACATGGTCCGGCTTAATTGAACCATTGGATTCCACTTCCAGGCTCAGATGCTGTCTCCATGCATCTTGTCTCTAGCTAGCATCATCTTCTCCTTCTCTAGTCAACAGTCTAACTCTCTTTTGAAGCCACCTCCACCCATTTCTACCCTCTTGAGTCTCATAGTTATAAGTCCCTCCGTCAAAAAGCCCACATCATTTGATCTGCAAAGATCCTAGACTGCACACTTTTTCTCCTAATCAGTTACTTTTCAGGACTCCTTTCTCTTTCAGTTTTACATTCCAATGCCCCCCCCCATGACCCAGTCTCTCCAGAATGATGTTTTGAGAGTTGTACTAGTGTACAATACTATTTTAAATCTTGATAGGAGGACTGAAGAGATAGTTCAGTCAGTTTACCTCTTGCCTCAAAAACATGAGGACCCAAGTTAGAGTTCTAGAACCCGCATAAAAAAGCCATGCATGGTGGGTGATGTGCTCTTGCAATCTCCATGCTAGGGAGGCAGAGACAGGTGGATCTCTAGAGCTCTCTGGCCAGCCAGCCTAATGTACTCGGTAAGTTCCAGGCCGATGAGAGAGGCCAAGTCTCAAAAACCAAGGTGGATGGTGCTTGAAGACCACATTCAAGGCTGACCTCTAACCTCTCCCACACACATGCGCTCACGTGCACCTAAACACACCCAAGAATGGAAAAAGAAAATGTAATGGGAAACGTTTGCATTTTCTTCTGATGTGGGAATATAGAGATCCCTTTAAAAATGCACCCCGTGTCTTTATCTTGAACAGAAGTAGTGTGGAATCGTCAACACAGTGAAGCTTTCTTAAAACCCACCACAAGAAACCACTACTTCTTGAGTCCTTAGATGATGGGATGAAGGAGAAATGAACCTCTGAAGGTGCCCTGTGATTCATGTGTCCCAAGCTTCTGATTTGGGTGGGAATTCTGGGATTGTCTGCTGTGTAGATGTTGCCCCTCACTTCACGAGTGTTCTCTGGAGAGATGGAATGGGCAGGATCATGAGAAAGACAGGAAGATGCATAAAGGGGCCTCCCAATGCCCGGGTGCCCATCCATGGAACACAATAAAAAGTGGCCCTCTGTCTGTAATGCCCTGTAAGGTAGAAACCAGGACAGCCTTCACACACACACACACACACACACACACACACACACAAACACACAAACAAGGGCTGGGATATTGCTCAGTGGAGCCATTGACTGGCACTTCTGTCCCCAGCCCTGAAGGAAAAAAAAAAAAAAATAGAAAGAAATAAGCAAAGCTAAGAGGTGGAATTGAGAGGCGTGGCTCAGGGCTTTTTCATGACTTTGGAGGATAGCTTGGATGTCAATGTTTAAAATTTATAGGTGATCCAAAAAATAAATATTTATAGGTGGTCCAAAGGCAGGTAAAATCCATCTTTCTTTGTGAAATCTTTGATCTGGAACTCATAAAGTTTCAAAGTGGTCAGACTTTCACCTTTCAAGATTTTTTGAGTATGTTTTCTATGCTCAACTTCTAAAACAAATGGCCGGTCCACCGTCGTGTTAGGAGTGAACTGAGGAGTGGTCCAGGTCACCAGGGGAGGCTGGAAAGATGTCTGAACCAGTTAAAATCTTCCCAGTGAGAAATTTAGAATGAGTTGTAGGCCGGAAGAAGGGGTAGAGCTGGGCTCGGCCAGGTGAGACCCTTTTGCTTGTGGGAGGCTTGCAAGTGATGGTAACCATTCAGTACTTGTTTCTTGTTCTGTCCGCATTAGCAAGCTCCCACAGAGGACACTGTGTCATGCTTATGGATCAATTTGGTTTTTCCATCACTCAGCATGAGGTGTGGTCTTGGCAGAATGGGGCAACTTAGATGAATCGAACCAGACTGAGACCAGAAAGAAGCACCCAGAGGACCCACTTGGAGCAGCTGGGGTTGCAGTGAATGAGTGATTGATGACAGCAGGGGGCTTAAAGGAGACAACTCATTGTAAACTGGAAATGTTTTCACAGATAAAAATAGCCCTCTTCAGAGAAAACCACACAGGGTTTCCTCTCCAGTCTGCTTTTAATAGAACAGGATATTGGCCGGTGCTGCTGCTAAAGGAAGCCTGGTGGACCCAAAAGCTTGTGCATCTACCTCTTCCTCCTCTTCTGACAGCGCTTCCTTCAGGAGACTAAGCAATTGCCTGAGGACACACAACCAGTGGTGATTGTGTCACCCAGGGCTGAGCCGCTCTTTGTGGGATAAAGGAAAACACAGTTCTCCAGAGCTCCTTCCACTCTCGAAGATCAGGGACCTGCCTGGTATGGAGGCGGCACCTTGTGCTCTTTCTGACCCTGACTCTGAGCTGGAAGGGTGGTTAGGGTGTTTCTCTTGGTATGAAAGATGGCCAGAGAGCATGATGGGAAGGTGCTCCCTGTCCAGTGAGAGTGATGGGGAGGTTCTCCCTGTCCAGTGAGAGTGAAGGTGCTCCCCGTCTAGAGAGCATGATGGGAAGGTGCTCCCTGTCCAGTGAGAGTGATGGGAAGGTGCTCCCTGTCCAGTGAGAGTGAAGGTGCTCCCTGTCCAGCTATCCTGACCTTCAGAATGGAAGATTACCTGGCCTGGTCCATTTCTGTTCTGGTTTAAAGGGGAGAATTTACTGTCCTTTTCCCTATAGGTAACTACATCACCTGCCCTCACCTGGGGGATAGGATCTGGTTAGCCACCCCCTAAGGCCCAGTTTCTCCTGGGAGCCACACTAATGGTGTAATTGTTTTGTTGATCATCTTTACTTTTTTTTTTTTTTTTTTTTTTTTTGTCTTTTCAAGATAGGGTCTCCCTGTAGTCCCAGCTGTCCTGGAACTCACTCTGTAGACCAAGCTGGCCTTGAACTCACAAAGATCCTCCTGCCTCTGCCTCCCGAGTGCTAGGATTAAAGGCATGCGCCACCACACCCGGCTGTCACTCTTTTCTTTTAAAAAATTCCAGTAGCTTCATTTGCATCCCGAGAACTTTTCCTTGTGTTTCCTTTGACTTCAAATGGCTTTTAATGTTTTTTGTTTGTTTGTTTTTGAGTGTTTTTTTTAGAGCCCTTAGTATTAGTTATGGCTTTCTCTCAATAGGGATTTTCCTGTGTAAGGGAGAAAGTGACATAATTTAAAACAAAATAACCATATATACTCTGTCTATACAAGCTAAACATTATTTTGGAACTTGTTATTTATAATGATACTTAAGTTTACATACTGTAAGTTTTGGGGGGTTAAAAGACGAATGTATACAAGGGAAGGGTAATAGTTAGCTAGCCCCAAACTACAAAAATTACAGTAAACGTAATTACAGTAAATATAGTTTCTTACCTGTGATGATAAATTCCATGTTTAAGGTTATTCTGTATGGTAAGTACATTTTTATAACTTTAGTATAAGTTAAACGTTCTAGGTCACAGAACTATAATATACTAGGGCAGAGGTCTTCCTGGGAAGGGAGAATGAGGCTGAGGAGGACTGAATTCACTGATAGTGCTTGAATGGAGGTGTGCTGCCTCCCTCAGGAAGAAAGGCTTCCTTTTCCTGAACATCAGAGTTCAAAAATTCTGGAGCTGGGAAATCATGGGGTGGACCTTAACGTTATAAATCACTCACACAAATACAGGATAAGGCTATTTTGGGATGTGTTTGTAACTGTGCAGGATTGTGGGGCTCTAGCTCCCAGGGGCTGCTCTGCTTGCTGTCTCAGGGTTTTCTGTGCCTTGCGTTCACAGTCTTTCCCACTGCAGACTGCAGAGCTGTCCAGGGGCTGTAGGTACCTGGGCTGGGGAGATGGCTCAGTGGAAAAAGTGCTTGCCCTGCAAGCATTGAGGACCTGAGTTCAAATCCCCAGAACCCACTTCATGCTGGATGCAGTGGTATGCACCTGTAATCCTAGCTGTCCTACAGGAGATGGGTGAGATGGGAGGTGCAGGCAGGAGAAACTGGGAAGCTTGTGGGCCAGCCAGCAAAGAGACCCTGTCTCAGAGGAGGGGAAGGCAAGGGCAGATACCTGAAGCTGTTCTCTGACTTCTACAGGTGAGCCATGGCACATGTATGCCCACATTTACATGCACAAACACACACACACACATACACACACACACACACACACACATAGAAAAGATGGAGAGAGAGAGAGAGAGAGAGAGAGCCATTGTCACTAACAATTACTGAGAAAACCCACCTGCTTTATCTAGAATTTGTACCCTTGATGTTTATAGCAGAGGAAACAAATGAGTGCAACCACCTGCTCAGTGTCACCCATCTGAGAATCAGCAGAGAACAGGAAAAGTACAAATTGATGCTAAGGTTAGTTTTGGAGAGGTGCTGTCTGTTCGAAAATGCATGTATATTCAAGTTGTGAGTCTAGGGACCAGCAGCATAGGTGTCACCCTGAACTAGGACCAGCAGCATAGGTGTCACCCTGAACTAGGACCAGCAGTATAGATGTCACCCTGAACCAGGACCAGCAGCATAGGTGTCACCCTGAACTAAGACCAGCAGCATAGGTGTCACCCTGAACTAGGACCAGCAGTATAGGTGTGACCCTGAACCAGGACCAGCAGCATAGGTGTCACCCTGAACCAGGACCAGCAGTATAGATGTCACCGTGAACCAGGACCAGCAGCATAGGTGTCACCCTGAACCAGGACCAGCAGCATAGATGTCACCCTGAATCGTATCACACACAGAGAACTTCTGGCTCCAGCCCAGACCTGTCCATTAAGAATCTGCATTTTAGCTGGGTCTGTAAGTGAGTGCCTAGAACTCTGCAATCCAAACTAGGTTGTGATCATGCCCCAGAAGAAGTGCAATGTTTGCCCTCTGGGATCTTACCTTCCAAGAACAGGGATGTGTCCGGAGAGCTCAGACCTCTAGAGGTCCAGCTAACTAACAGCATGATTACCCTGCTCAGGTGAAAAGTAAAGGTCAGTTCTTTGGAGTGGCATTGAGGGATTTTTTTCCTCCTGGAGATTTCTAAAGTCAGGTTGTTCTTATGCAGATGCACAGAATCGTCTGTCTACAGAATTCTATGAGAACTCTCTGCTTGGGAAGTGTCTACTGTGGCTAACAGCTGATGCCTGGCTTCCTGCCATAATCTCTCTAAATGTAACCTATCAAACTTCTCTGAGGGCCAGGAGATGGCTCAGTGGGGAAAAATGCTTGCTGCCAAGTGTAAAAAGACTGTGTTCAATCTCCTGGACCCACATACGGAGAGAACTGACTCCGCAAGTTGTCCTCTGACTTGCATATGGGCATGCGTGTACACATACACACACACACACACACACACACACACACACAGTAAAAGCAACACTTAAACCCTTCAACTTCTAAAGAGACAGAGAACAGATCTTGTCGGCAAAGGAGGAAGAAAAAGATCAAATTTGGGAAATAATCAAAAAGCTGAGCATAGAGTCTAGCTTTGAGGAGAGCCCAGTTCCCAGAATCCTCCAGTCCTGGAGCTGGAGAGAGTGGAGTGTCTTCCTAGGTGGTGTTTGCTTCTGAACTCCCCCGGGCATCTGTGCTGGGGACAGCAGTGCCCCTGGCTGTCTTCCTCCCTGTGTAGCTCCTGTTTGTTTCCAAGCCTTGGGTGCCTTCTCCCCTCCCTGGCTACAGCTGTTGCACTAATTTGAATCAGCATTGTCATAAACTGGAACCATCACAAGAGTTTCTTAAAGGACCATTACTCTTTTTTCCCTGTAATTAATTCATAGAAACTTTGTAGAATCATCTTTAGTTAAAAAAGAAAAAAAGCAAACAAAACAAAGTTTTGCCTATTTCACGAAAAGTCAAACTAAACAAAAAGCCGTACTAGGCTGGGAGATGGTACGTGCATTACACTCAAGCATCAGGACCTGATTCAGCTCCCTAGAACCAGTATTAACAAAAATGAAGCCAGGTGTGGGTGTGGGGCACACTTGAAATCTCAGCTGGAGAGGTGGAGATGGGGAGATGGATCCCTGGGACCCTCTGACCAGCCAGCTTCATCTACTTGGAGAGTTCCAGGCCAGTGAGAGACCCTGCCTCAAAGGAAAAGGTGGATGTTGTCTGAGGTATAGCACCTACGGTTGACTTCTGACCTCCGCACAGGTGCACGTATACCCTCACTCACACAAGAATCTGTGCACAAATACACAAACAGGCACACCCACACATACTAGGGCATTGCTGGAGCAGGGGGTATAGCTCAGAGGCAGAACACATGCTTTGTACACAAAACCCTAAATGCAATCTCCTACTTAGGGGTGGGAGGGTGGGGTAGGGAGAGCATTACTCCCCCAGGCCTGTATAGAGAGGATGTCTCCATCCACCTGTATTTTCTAGTAATCCTTCTGAATGGAGTATGTAGATTCCAGGAAGTCAGCCTGAATACCATGCCTGCTCTTAGCTTCTCGGTTAATACTGGTTTGATGAACAATGGACTCTCATGCCCTTGTTTTATAGTTTAGATAGAATACAACTCCTGGGTCATCTTCCAGGCCTTCCCTTCTCTTTCTTGCCATTTATCTGAATCCTTAGAGGCCCAACTATAGGCCTAGAACACTTAATTTAGATCACAAAAGGGGTCATCCCTTCATGTCTGAGTTATTTGTTTGGTACTAAATTATATGTTTGCATTGTGCTCTGTTTGTATGCTCTACTACGTTTTGGGGGAGTCTACCGTTCATTTCTTTCCAGTACTTAAAAAAATAAATTGTGCGTGTGCGTGTGTGTATGTGTGTGTGTGTGTGTGTGTGTGTGTGTGTGTATGTGTCTGGGGGAAGGGAGGTGTCACACATGCCTGTGTGCAGAGGGAGGTCTGAAGACAGCCCTGTGGAGTTGGTTCTCTCCTTCCACGAATGTGAGTTCCGAGGATCAACTGGGGTGGCCAGGCATGTGTGGCAGGCTCCTTTACCCGCCCAGCCATCTTGCTCTCTCCAGCCTCTCTCTAGTGGGTTATTGACAGAACTTCACATTGCCTGTTAACGAAATACTTTAGGAAATACTTCAAAACTGAAAGTAACTGAGTCAGGTTAGAAATGCTTCAAGAAACCGGGTGTGGTGGCGCACGCCTTTAATCCTAGCACTTGGGAGGCAGAGGCAGGCGGATCTTTGTGAGTTCAAGGCCAGCCTCGTCTACAGGTTGGGGCTACAGGGAGACCCTGTCTCAAAAAGACCCAAAAAAAAAAGCTGGACCTATCTCTGCCTCATCTGTCCAGTGGTCCGAGGTCAGAAATGACTTATATTTCTTTGTGGCTTGCAGAATTTCCTTCTCTTCCCTTCGCCTTCCTAGAATCCCTGTATACCTTCATCCTCTGTTGTCTCCCACAGTGTTATGTAGGATAGTAAGATTGATTATAATTTTTTCATTGGTTGTATTTTGTTGAGACAGGGTCTCATGTAGCCCAGATTATAGCTAAAGATGACCTTGAACTCTGGATTCTTCTGCTCTACCTCCCGAATGCTGGGACTACAGGCTTCTACCACCGTGAGCCCATGTTATTTGTGATCCACACCCCTCCCCCATAATACAGGTGATCGCTGGGGAGTGGAAATGCATCATCTAGTACCTCTCTTTTATTGCTCTTGTTTTGAGGTATCTGGGAGTCTGATGAGTGGTTGGCAGCTCCTCTACCACCGAGGTACACCCTCAGCCCCACATTTATGCTTTGTGGAATAACAGATGTTATAAACTTTGCTTTAAATTTTATCAGCATCTTTTCCGTTTTCAGTTCTTGGAACTCCCAGTTCTGGATTTCTGTAACTAAGATGATGGTGAATAAAAGTTGATGAAACTGTGACTCAGTGTGTCCTCTAGCCAGGGCACGAAAGTGAGTCAGGCAGCCTTAGTACATCTGCTCCACCCTGAGGAGGAGGCAGGAGCCTGCCTGGTGGAAGGTTCTCCCCGCCCCCATGTTTCCCAGACCAGAATAGATAAAATGATTTAACCCCCATTTCATTTTTATAAATAAATCAAGAGTAACTTATATTCTCTTTTCTAGTGGTGACACAGTAAACATTAGTAAAACAATTATCAATACCCCAGGTTTTACTTTTTAGAGCATGTCACGTTCCTAATCTAATCATGGCTGAGACAGCAATCTCCATTTCTGACTCTACCACCTCTCCCCTCGGAGAGGCAAGAATCTGTGCTCCAGTTACTCATTAACATGTTTCTAAGTAATTCATTCATGTCCTGGCCCACTGAACTTTAGAGGAACCCTTTCTCCAGTCTTTTAACAGATTGTCTCTGAAAGAGTTTCAGGTTACCTGTTAAGGAAATCCTTCAGAAGGTTAGAAATGATTCAAGAAACCGAATACATCTCTGCTTGGTGCTGTCCAGCTCCACATTTCCCCATCTGTTGGTCTGGAGTGAGTGAGATGATTGGCAGGTGTGGAGAGCTCCAGACTCTGTCCTGAGCAATGTGTGTCTGCAGAGTGAACATCAGGTTGGCATTTCTTGGTGATGTATTCATTGAACCTTGGGCAGGGCATTTTGTCTATTTGGAAAATCCTTGGCAAAATTTCTTGCCACCCTCCTTCCTAATTGGGCCAGTAATTTGAAGAAGGCTGAAATGTTCTGAATTTAGTTATCCTTCCATGTACAGAAGATTGTTCACAGCGCATTACTGGAATAGGAGGAAGACACCCTTTTCTGTCTTAGCCCTGGGCCAGAGGAAGCACCCAGCCTTGGCTAGAAACTAGCTAAACAGGTGATTAGGTCCGCTTCAGGCACCGTAGGATGGAAATCTCTGGTTGGGTAGGAAATTACAACTGCAAGCAAAAGCCAGATGTAGTGATGCACTTCTTGTAATCCTGGCACTCAGGAGGCAGAGACATGAGGATGGCCAAGAGTCTGAGGTTACACAGAGAGTTCTATGCCAGCCTGGCCTATAGTAAGAGATACTGTCATTAAGACAGAAAACCAAAAAATTAAAATTGGAGAAAAAGCCCAAGATAACACAGGAAGCAGATGTATGTTTGCTTAGATTTTTTTTTTTAATTTTATTTATTTTGTATGTGTATGAAGGTACTGTCTGCATGCAGGTCTGTGCACCCATGTCGTGCAATGCCGCAGAGGTCAGAAGAGGGCGTCGGATTCCCCTGGAACTGGAGTTCTCCTGGAATTGGAGTTTTGGACGGTTCTTAGCTGCCATGTGGGTGCTGGGGATTGAACCCGGGTCCTTTGTAAGAGCGGTCGGCGCTCTTAACCACTAGGCCATCTCTCCAGCCCATTAGATAAGTTTTTAACCAGTCCCCTAGAGTCCCAAGCCTTCCCGGACAGACGGTGTTCCCGTCTGTAGACTCAGGGCATCTACCTTGCCTGAGCTGTTCATGTATCATGCATCGTCGTCGTAGACCTTGGGTTACAACCATACCATTTTATGTCATTAGAAAGTTGAAAGCCAGAGAACAGTGTTGTTTCTGACACATAGCAGTGAATGTAGTTTACACTAACTCACCTGGTAAACAGTGTCATTCTAGACCAGGGGTGGAATTCAGACATAGCTGTGTGACTTCTAAAACAGCAGCCAAGTTGAGAGCTGAAGTTGGCGCATATTTAAGAACCGTTGGGCTGGGCATGCAGCTCAGTTGCTAGAATGCTTGCCTGGTATTCGGCAAGTCCTGGGTTCGATTTAGTTTTCTTTTTCACCACCACCAAATAAACTAGATGCGCTTGCATGCCTGTAATCCCAGTACTCAGTGACAGGAAGATCAAGATCATTGCATAGTGAGTTCAGGGCCATCCTGGGCTACATGAGCTCAAAATTGCCAACTGTGCCATGATTTGGTTGGACGCCAGAAGCCAACTGATCAGGGTCTATTTTTACTGGCTGCAGCAAGCTCAAATAGCAGGAAGTTTTGTGGGGTTTTTTGTGGTGGTGGTTTGTTTGGGGAAGGCTTTTATCTAATACACCTGACTTCTGTAACTAGAACTAGAAAACTAGCTCTGAGGGGCTAACAGGTAAGCCTTTGAGGGGACAACCCCTGGGGCCTTCAGTGATGGCCGGACTGGCAGCCTCCTAGTCCCTCTAACTCTTCTCCACTTTGCACCCTAGACCCGAGGCTTCTGGATTTCGGTGGGCACCAAGCAGTCTAGGGATATCACACACACCTACTTTTCACAATTATTTTCCAAGTAATTCAGGTAGGAAAACTTGATTGCCCAGGGCTATGGCTGTAGTGGGATTTGTATCCTAAGCAGTGGGGGTGTATTTCAGAAGATAGCTAAATACATATTTCCAGGGCTGGCGATGGAGCTTAAGGTCCTGTGCATTCTAGACAAGCTGTCTACCCCTGAGCTACACCTCCACCCCCCACCTTTACCCTCTAACTCGTTTTATGGTTCTGTCCTTTTACAGCATTTTGTACTTTGCTTCAGTTTTTTTTTTCAAATTTAAATTCTTCGGCTGCCTTTCCGGCCAGTCAACCTTCCTTCGAGCCACTCCCTGGTTATTTTAAGGAAGGAAAGCCCAGTGGACTGCATTGCAGCTTCTAAAGTCCACTCTTTTTAGGGAAAAAAATGGCTCCTTTCTCCATCTGATTAGTCAGACTTTTTTCCCTTGATGTCCTTTTTCCCCCTTTCTTTGTAAAGTTATGCATTTTTAGAAACTTTCTCTTTTTTCTTTCTACATATATTACTTCAAATCTCTTCACAAGCTATGATCCTATCTCATCAATAAGAAAGTAGAGTTGAATTTTAATTAATTAATTCATTCACTCATTCATTTGCTTTTGAGACAAAGTCTCACTATATAGTCCAGTCTAGCCTCAAACTCAAGCTCTTCTTGCCTCATCTCCCAAGTGCTGGGATTATAAGCATATACCACTATGCTCATTGCGAATCGAGTTTTTATTTTGAGACAAGGTCTCACTATGCAGTCCTGGTTAGCAGGGAACTTGCTATGTAGATCAGGCTGGCCTCAGACTCACAGATATCCACCTGCCTCTGCCTGACAAGTGGTGGGATTACAGATGTGTGCCACTATAACTGGTTTGTAAACAGATTTTTTTGTTTTGTTTTTGGTCTTTTTAAGACAGGGTCTCACTGCAGCCCCAGCTGTCCTGGATCTCTCTGTGTTGACCACGCTGGCCTTGAATGCACAGAGATCTGTCTGCCTCTGCCTCCCAAGTACTGGGATCAAAGGCATACACCACCATGCCCGGCTCGTGAGAGGATTTTTTAAAATGACAGGCTCCTTTCAGTTTGGCCCCTAGTAGTCTACTGACTCTCCTTACTTATTTGCTGGCCACTCTTTATGACTACTTGTATTTATTGAACTTGAGTATTATTTTTTTCTTTTTAAATATTTATTTTTCTTCATGTGTGTGGGTGCAGGAGTGTAGGGCAGAAGAGGACTGAAGTTACAAGCAGTTAGGAGCAGCCATGTGGGTGCTGGGACCTGAACTCAGCCAGCACTTGTAACGGCTGAGCCATCTCTCTATTCCCTAAATAATATTTTCCAAGAACTTTTCTTAGACACTTTACATTTTTATCAGAAAGTAAAAAGAAATTTTACCAAGTTAGCTTAAAATATCAAAGTAAAATAGAAGAGACCAAATAGGAAAAGGAGCCAGGCCTAGCAGCTCCCAGCAGTGACCCAGCACTTGGGGTCCAGCGCAGGGATCACAAGCCTGGGCCATCACGCCTGGCAGGAAACGGGTTTTCTGTGAACAGTTTGTTTCACTTCATTTAAATGTCTGGCTGGGTTTTAAAACTTCTGTAGAGAAGGTCTTTGAAGAGTAGATGTGAAAGCAGGGAAATCACCTCCTTGTCAGCCTTGACACATCCCTCGGTCCCCACCCACCTTGTGTTTATTCCAACACTGTGTGTCTGGCTTGTGTGCTCAGCCATGAATGTTTTTTGACAGAGTCTAGAGCCCAGTTGAGTTTGAAGAATATGACAGTGAGCTCTTTTTTCTTTGAAGAAAAGTCAATTGAATTCTCATAGGATTTTTAATATTTTGATTTATTGTTACTATTGTGTATTAAATAATAATTATTATTATTATTGCATGTGTATGATGTTTGTGTGTGAATGTGATTAGAAGACAACTTGGCACAGCCAGTTCTCTCCAACTACCTTTCTGTGGGCCCTAAGGACAGGGTGACAGGCATTTCACCAGGCCTCTAATAGGGTTTTTTAAAATAGACTTGTCGTTTTTTTAATGGGATTTTTGTTTCGTTTTGTTTCTGGAGGCAGGGGCTCGTATATCTCAAGCTTCAAACTTGCTCTAGAGTTCAGGATGACCTTGAGCATCTGATCTTCCTGCTTCTACCTTCCAGCTGCTGGGATTACAGGTATACACCACCGTGCCTGGTTAATGTGGTCCTGGGGATCAAATCCAGGGCTTCCTGCACGTTAGGCAGGCATCCTACCAGCCCGGCTATTTCCCCAGCCCCCATACTCAATTGAATTCTATTGTGCATATTTTTTTTTTTCAGTCTTTTCGAGACAGGGTCTCCCTGTAGTCCCAGCTGTCCTGGTGTGCATTTTCAATTTTGTTCTGGTTGTCCTATATTTAAATCAAAACTTTCTTTGGTTGGGCATCTATAGGGTGAAAGAAACTGGAAATCGACCATGGGAAAGAGAAGGGAAATAATGATGGGAAGAAGAAAGTGGTGAATGGGAATGAAAATATAGAGTGCCTGGGAAGGGGGGGTCTGGATCCTAGGTCTGCCGTGCTCTGTCTCTTGGGAGGGGTTGGTCTGAAAGTAGGCAGTCAGATCAGCGGGCAGCTGGACCACTCTGGTTTGGGGGAGTGAAGTGGCCCCAAGGAATAGAGAGGATTACATCAAGAAACTTCCATCCCAAGTCACCAGGTTATCTTGTATTTCTGTCTGCACCCAGGAAGCCAGAGGTCATCTTAACATTTGATTAGAGACTTGGGTACAGTGAAATCTCTGATAGGTTATACAGAAAACCTACCCCTAAGTATTTTCATTCCAAAGTATCATTACCACTGGGGAAGACCTAGAAAGATTTCTATTGAAGGATGACAAAACTGTAATTGTTTATAATCATTACTCCTAATTTAAGATGTGTAAACATCAAATATATTTTCCTTATGGAGTGTGGACTTCATTATCAAAATGTCTGTTTTCAGCTGTTGATGAGGATTTTGGAGTCTCCCATACCTTTGGTCCTTGTGCATTTTTTTTTTTTTTCCATTACATCCTAAGTTTTGCCCAAAGAGATCTGTGACTGTCCTGCTCAGCAGGCTGGGAAGTCACCAGCTGTAACACTCCAGAGAAGGAGCAGGAACAGGAAGGGATGTTCCAAGGCCACAGGGGAAATAATTTGCTGTTTCCCACTCCATAACTCAGCAGACAATGGCTGTTCGTAGACTTTTAGTAACCATAGCTGTCAACCTAGGCAACAGGTTGGAAAACTCAGAGAGCTTGCTGTGCTCAGCCCTGGATTGAGACTCGGGACTGTACCGCGTGCTGCATAATCCATTCCATCTCCTCTTTGAAGCAAAAGGAAAATTTCAACACTGACCTAGTTTATGTGGCTGTTGTAAAATATTTCTATTAATGAAAATAGAAGTGCAGTTCTAGGTAGAAGAGAGTACAGTACCAGATTCCTGAAGAGTTTGTTCGTTCTCCCTCAAGCCTAGATGACTATCCTTGCATCACCTCGCATGCGTTTAATGACACAGGTCTCCTGTGGTCACACCTAGTAGCTGACTCTGCAAATACCACAGAGCCTGCTTCCTGCAGAGGATTTAGCTTGATTAATTTTATACTGTTGGGTGACATTGTGCCATGGAAAAGGAGCTTTGTCTAACCACAGAAGCCGCATCGCAGAGGGAGAGAGGCAGGGGGTGTGCTTAAGTGATTTGCGTTATTACTTAAGTGAAGCTGGTTCTAAGCTTGGATTTTGCCTGGTCCTGTAACAACTTTATGAGCAAGATATTTTAGACCACCATCATGTGAACATTCTTTTTTTTTTTTTAATTTTTTTTTTAATTTATTTCCGTATGTGTATGAATGTGCTGTCTGCATGCAAGTCTGTGCACCCGTGTCGTGCCGCGGAGGTCAGAAGAGGGTGTCGGATTCCCCTGGAACTGGAGTTCTCCTGGAATCGGAGTTCAGACGGCTCTCGGCCGCCATGTGGGTGCTGGGGATCGAACCTGGGTCCTCTGCAAGAGCGGTCGGCGCTCTTAACCGCTAGGCCATCTCTCCAGCCCGTGAACATTCTTTTAACTCTGGTGAGCTCTGTTTTTTGCCAAATATGAAATACCAGAACATGTGCCTTACATTATTAAAAAAAAAAAAGTGGTCGTGTTTAGAAAAATTGTGATCCAGTTCACCTGTCATTATCATTGATATGGATAATGAACTCCTTGCTGAACATAGTTGGTTTTGGTAATCAGTCATCTATATTTATCTGCTTATTTTCATACCTATAGTAAAGTTGATTTGGCTAGATTTAAGAAATGTTCACTAGATGTGTGTAATACTGAAGTCAGACATGAATCCTGAATGTTCTACTGTTAGGTGTAATTTCCTCAGTTTTCATATCTGTAAAATGGAAGTATTTATAACAGTAAGCCACCTCACAAGGTTAGAGTTCGTGCTTCAGTTGTCAACTTCAGTTGACATGTCTGGGGAGAGGGGACCTCAATCAGGGATTTCCTCTATCAGATAAGCCTGTGGACACATCTGTAAGGCATTTTCTTTCTTGTCAAGTGATCTGGAAGGACTCAGCCCTCTGTGGGTGATACCACCCCTGGGCAGGTGGTCCTGGGTTGTATAAGAAAGCAGGCTGAGGGGCTAGGGAGATAGCTTAGCGGTTAAGAGTACTGGCTGCTTTTGCAGAGGACCCAGGTTTTGTTCTCAGAACCCACATGGCAGCTAACAACCATGTCCAACTCCAGTTCCAAGGGATCTAACACCTCCTTCTGACCTCCAAGGGTATTGCATCAACCGGTGCACTTATGTACACACATGCAGGCAATACACTCATACACATAAAAAAAAAATAATAAATAAGGGGCTGGAGAGATGACTCAGCAGTTAAGAGCATCGACTGCTCTTGCGGAGGACCCGGGTTTGAGTCCCAGCACCCATATGGTGGCTAAGAACCATCTTTAACTCTAGTTTCAGTGGAATTCAACACCCTCTTCTGACCTCCGAGGCATTGCATGACACGGGTGCACAAACCTACATGCAGACAGTAAACTCATACACCTAAAAATAAATAAATAAATAAATAAATAAATAAATAAATAAATAAATAAAATATTTTTTTAAATAAAGCAGGAAGAGCATAGGCCAGAGAAGAAAGCCAGAAAGCTTCTCTTTGGTTCTCATCCAGTTCCTGCCCCCAGGTTCCTGTCCTTGGCTTCCCTTGGTGGTGGACTGTGATCAGGACGCTGTCAGCCAAATAAGCCTTTCCTCCCCGAGTAGCTTGGGGTCAGTGTCTTATCACAGCAGCTGAGAAGCAGACTTGGACAGGGTTGTTTTAAGGATCAGATGAAATAAAGTATCTTTAAGGAGTTTTGTAAAGTAAACAGTTTAAGCTGGCTGTGATGGTACACAGTTTAATCCTAGCACATGAGAGGCACAGGCAGGAGGATCTCAAACTGGAGGCCAGCCTGGGCTACTATAGTGAGACCATCTCAAAAGAACTAGAAATAATTTGATAACTGTAAGGAGAAATTATATAAGCATAGATTTATTTTCAAACTAGGGAGTTTAGAGGGTATGCTGTGTGACTCACTGGAGAACTCTCACATGGTTCAACATCCAGAATCCATAGGTCTAAAAATAAAAGACATCATGATGTTTTGAGATCTCAATTGAGGAGACATAGACATTAAACAAGTGGGATCTGGTGGTGTTTGTTGGTGTTGGGCTTATCGAATCAGGCTCTCAATATAAAGCCCAGGCTGGCCTTAAATTTCTGGTCTTCCTGATTTGGCCACTTGAGTGCTGAGTTTATACATGTGGAACACTATGCCTGGCCCCAAGGTTTTTGCTTAAGGGAAAAAAAAATAAACCACTTTGTGTTGGTATTTACTGGATGGAATGGCGATAGGGTGGTCAAGGCATAGGGGAGCCACTGAGGATTCTTTTTTTTTTTTGGTCTTTTTTTTTTTTTTTTTCTGTATGTGTACGAATGTACTGTCTGCATGCAAGTCTGTGCACTCGTGTCGTGCAATGCCGCGGAGGTCAGAAGAGGGTCTCGGATTCCCCTGGAGCCGGAGTTCTCCTGGAATTGGAGTTTCAGATGGTTCTCAGCCGCCATGTGGGTGCTGGGGATCGAACCCGGGTCCTCTGCAAGAGCGGTCAGCGCTCTTAACCGCTAGGCCATCTCAGCCAGGGTCTCCCTGTAGCCCCAGCTGTCCTGGAACTCACTCTGTAGACCAAGCTGGCCTTGAACTCACAAAGATCTTCATGCCTCTGCCTCCCAAGTGCTAGGACTATGTCTTGGTCATCCCCCCCACCCCCCAACAAGCCTCCTCAATACTTCTCTCTCTCACCTTTATGTCTGAAGACTTTTTGTCATCTGAGAGCTACACACTGCACAAGGTATTTATCACAGTAGGATGGTCAGAGCCAGGCATGAAGACAGCATTGTGCATAAGGTGTGCCGTCCTACCCACCCCGCACAGACCTTCCCACCATCCTCAGAAAGACTGACTGACTTCTGTGTAGAAATTTCCTGCTCACCAAAGCTGATTGTAAATAAAGCTTAAACTGCCTCGAGGTGGCCAGTCTCAGGGCAGAAGGTCTAACAAATGCAGTTTAAAAGTGAGCCCATGCTAATCTCCAGTACCCAGGAAAAGCGGGTGCAAGACTCCAAAGAGATCCAGGAGAAGCCTGGCTGCGTCTCCTCTGTTTTTCCAGCCATGAATATCATGTGGAATATGCAGGAGACAGAGGTGCAAAGCTGCCCTTGATGTAGAACCAAATTCAATTTTTATTATTCTTCATATTTGGCACAGATTTATTGATGTAAAAAACATGCCGTACTGATGTGGCCAGTGGCTGCTTCCAGCATCCCTCCAGTCTCGAATTCTGATGGGATCTGGCAGGTGTGTGCACTGGCTTGCCAGTGAAGTGTCTGAGAGTGATTCCAACAAATAGATTTGCTGATGATAGTCCACCTTTGGTGCATTAAACAACAACAACACATGTCATACATCTACCAACTTGCATTAGCACTTATTCTTTTTAAACTTTGGCATCAAAATTTATACTTTGTTTATTCATAATGAAATAAAATTGTGGACTATGCAAGGAATGAGAGAGGATTTTTTTTTTTTTTGTCTTTTTGAGACAGGGTCTCCCTGTAGCCCCAGTTGTCCTGGAACTCACTATGTAGACCAGACTGGCCTTGAACTCACAGAGCTCCACCTGCCTCTGCCTCCCCAGTGCTGGGATTAAAGGTATGCTCCATCACACCTGATGTGGTGGTTAGTTTTAACTGTCAAATTGCTATAACCTGGAATTCCCCCAACAGGAGAGCCTAAATGAAGGATTCCCTAAATCAGGTTGGCCTGTGGGCATGTTGGAGACAACTGTCTTAGTTCTTAACCAAGTAGAAAGATGCAGTCCACTG
The DNA here is from genome assembly GCA_009823505.1 of Rhizomys pruinosus. Lineage (NCBI taxonomy): Eukaryota > Metazoa > Chordata > Mammalia > Rodentia > Spalacidae > Rhizomys > Rhizomys pruinosus. The sequence continues at coordinate 464,694 of VZQC01013739.1, forward strand.
TGGGCAGAACCACTCCCTAGGCAGGGCCTCCAGACATATAGGACAGAGAGGGCTGGAGGCAGACAGACAGTAAGAAAGCAGACTGCACAGGCGCATGTGTCTCTCTGCTCTTGACTAGGTGTAACCAGCTGCTTCACGTCCCCAAATGATAGACTGTAACCTGGATTTGTAAACTAAAATATTTCCCTTCTTCCCCTAAGTTGCTTTTGGTCAAGGTTGTTTTGTCACAGCACCAGAAATAAAACTGGAACACCCATTGTAGGTGGTTGATATGGTCATTTTTTTTTTTCCTCTAAAGTGCTGAGAATCAGGCTGCACATCTGGAGCCTGCTACTGCTGATCTAGTCTTCGTATTAACTTTGGTGAGTTTCCAGCCAGAGAGATGACTCATCGAGTGAAAGCACTTGCCACACATGTGCCTGTCAGTCTGGGTTTGATCCTTAGACCCCATGTAAAGGTGGAAGAAAACAACTCTGCAATGTTGTCCTCTGACCTTCACAATACCTTGGGGCATGCATTCCCACACATGTCACACACACATGTCACATACACTCTCATGTGCGTGTCCACACTGTGCGCATGCACACACACACACACACACACACACACACACACACACAGTGAGCTTCTCTCTCACCCTGATTTTTTTTTCCTTTGAGACAAGGTCTCGTGTAGCCCAGGCTAGCCTTGATCTCTCCCTATAGCTGAGGATGACCATGAGCTTCCAATTTTCTTGTGGGAATGTGCCAGCACCTGTTTCATGTGTACTGAGGCTCAATACAGAGCTTTGTGCATGTTATGCAAGCATTTTACCAACCCAGCTACATTCCCAGCCCCTCTGTTGCTTCTGAACCAAACCCCTGACTGAGCATGTCACTGGAGATGCCCGCTGACCTCCGGCCAAGTGGCTTCTGCAGACTCACCTTACAGTGTGGAGAGTATTGGGTGTGTGGAGAGTGTTAGGGTGATGTCAGTGACAGATTATACTTTGCGTCAATAACCATTTCTGTCACATTATCACCAGTGGGGTAATGTGGAAGAAAGATGCATTCACTAGCCTGTTCCTGTTTACTCTTAGGGAGTCATCCAAACTACCCATGCTTTGAAGGACAAGACTCTCTGTTCAAGAGTTGAGACTTTAGTTACTTCTCTAATTTGAGGCTGTGTTGTCAGTCATAAGAATGAACAAATGAGAGGCTGGAGAGGTAGCTTGGCAGTTGAGAATAGTTGCTGCTCCTCCAGGGGACCTGAGTTCGGTTCCCAGCACCCACATGGAGTGGCTCACAACCACCTGTAACTACAGCTTCATGGGATCTGACACCCTCTCTGACCTCTGTGGGTACCCACACACATGCACATACACATATGGACACACACATATACATGTCATGTTTAAAAATCTTACCATTTTTGGCTAGGCTGGCTGGCCAGTGAACTCTGGGGGTCCTCATGTCTCTACCTCCCAATGCCAGGGTAGTAGGCACCTGTGGCTATGCCTGGCTTTTTATGTGGGTGCTGGGGATCCAAACTCAGTGTCTCATGCTCACAAAGCAAGTGCTGTAATCCACTGAGCCATCTCCCCAGCCCTTTTATACTTGAGGTTTTAAATTCACACATGTAATTAACTAATATATAAATTAAATTAACTCAGCAAACTGTGAGCAACTCTGTCAGGAGTTTACCAAATCTTGAAGAAAAGGTGGTGAAGGAGACAGAGTCTCTGCCTTCCTGCAGTCCCCAGTAAGCAGGAGTGCAGCGTGTGACATGGACCTGACGTGTTCCTATGGAGAACTTCTTGCTTCATTTTACTCAATCTTTTGTTTTTAAGACTTATAAAAAAGTTATCACATGAGTTTATGTGTACCATGTGCATGCAGTGCCCATGGAGGTCAGAAGAGGGTGTTGAATCTCCAGAAGCAGGACTTAGAGCAGCCAGTGCTTTTAACTGATAAATCAGCTCTTTAACCCCCTTTTTAAAATTATTTTTCATATCTGATGAACACAATTGGTCTGTCTAGTTAGGAGTCAGTGCCCTGTCTTACCCTTCCGTATTCCTGGGTGATATTTCCAGGAATGTTCAAAGGAAGAAAAGGGAGCTAATGTATATAGGTTCCAAAGTGTTTACCTAGCTGTATTCATTGAACTTACTCCTGAGGTTCAGCTTTCAACCGTAAACATAGCAATGGGGAAGAGAGGTCTAGAGGCCAAAGTCAAGGCAGGAGGAGAGACGATCTAGTGGGAATCAGTTTGCTCAGAGGAAGGGTACCCTCCACCACCTCCTGTGTGGTGAGCCAACCGTGTGGTAGAGGTTGAGGTAGTTAGGAGAAATTTTCATAGTGGTGTAGGAGACTGGAAAACTCATGGATTATGCTAGAAACAGATTAAGTAGGATAGCTAAAGAAGAAACTTGAAAACCAGGGTGTAGAATCAGGGTTCCAGATTTCATAATTTAAAAAATAGCATTTCTAGCCGGGTGTGGTGGCACGCACCTTTAATCCAAGCACTTGGGAGGCAGAGGCAGGTGAATCTCTGTGAGTTCAAGGCCAGCCTGGTTTACTTATAGGGAGCTCCAGGCCAGCTGAGACTAAAGGGAGACCTTGTATCAAAAAGACCAGAAAAAAAAGCATTTCTTAGTGGATTCTCCTAAGCTTGTGCTTGTGAGATTCCTTGTACCGGCACTGCAGGTAAACAGGACCTCTAAGTCCTTATGGAAAGAAAGAGACAAACTTGAGCAGGGCGTGATGGCACACACCTTTAATCCCAGCACTTAGGAGGCAGAGGCAGGAGGATCACTGTGAGTTCAAGGCCAGCCTGGTCTATGCAGTGAGTTCCAGGCCAGAGACACCATTTCTCAAAAATGCAAAACAAGGGGCTGGAGAGATGGCCTAGCGGTTAAGAGCGCCGACTGCTCTTGCACAGGACCCAGGTTCGATCCCCAGCACCCACATGGTGGCTGAGAACCATCTTTAACTCCAGTTCCAGGGGAATCCGACACCCTCTTCTGACCTCCAGGGCATTGCACGACACAGGTGCACAATTCAGACAGTACATTCTGAATCAGTACTGACATTCAGACAGTACATTCATACACATAAAAAAAAATTTTTTTTAATTAAAAAAAAAGCAAAACAAGAGAAACTTGGAACTTGTCATATTCTGCTGAGTTGACCTCATTTTTTGAAGGTTATGGGGAGGTGGGGAGCTGTAGCACCTCTTTATACAGAGGGAACACCTCATTAAAACCCAACATAGGGCTGGGGATATGGTGGTTGATAAATTGCTTGCCTTGCAGATATGAAGACCTGAATTTGATTCCCAGAGCCCACAGTACAATGCCAGATTCGGTGGGGATATGTGCTTGTAATCCCAGCTCTGAGGAGGTCCAGACAGGTGGATCCCCGGGGCACATGGTCCAGGCAGCCCAGCCTCCTGGACAAACTCCAGGCCAGTGAGAGAGAGAGCCTCTCTCCAAACACAAGGTGGATGACACCTGAGGAATAACACCTGAGGTTGTCTTTTGGCCTTCACACATTAATGAATGGAAGAATGAATGAATGAATCAATCAATCAATCAACCAATCAATCAATCATCAGTCAAACCTAATATGAAGGTTTAAGGATATAGCTTAGGGGTAGAGAGCTTGCTAGCATGTTCAAGACCTGGATTTGATCTCCAGCACTTCAGAAAGAATAAAACATTAGGCCAGGCGTGGTGGCGCACGCCTTTAATCCTAGCACTCTGGAGGCAGAGGCAGGCGGATCTTTGTGAGTTCAAGGCCAGCCTGGTCTACAGAGTGAGTTCCAGGACAGCTGGGGCTACAGGGAGACCCTGTCTCAAAAAGACCAAAGGAAAAAAAAAAAAGAATAAAACATTACAGGGCTGGTCTTGCATCTGATCGACAGCCAGCAGAGTTAATTCCTCAACTCTCCCACTCAGTGGCAGCACAAAGGTCTGACCAAGTGACGGGGAAATTGGCCATATGCAGATCTGGCGTTAGACCTGTCAGTGACTTCTGTGGATTTACAGTATACTGAATGCTACAGCTCTTCACGAGGCCACTGCTACTGTTGGGGTTACTCTGTGTTGCATCAGCATGCACGTTCCCTCCTGTGGCCACCCCATAATGGAAGTCCTGGATCCTGGCACTTACCCTTTCTGATCTGATTATGAGTTATAATAGGAAATAATAGGTTTACTTTTGATTTTGAGAAGGTAAATGTGTTTGTAAGCACTGTAGAAAACCCGGGATCCACGGCATTGCATTCTTGGACACAGCAAACTACTCACACACCTTTACCTCACAACGGGTGCAGCAGCAATTAGAAGACTGTTCCCTCTGTGCAGCTGACTTACCCTCTCTGAGAACACAGCTCTTCGTCTGCCAATCAAAAATGCTGTCCACTGCTTCCACGCAGTTTCTGTTTTGTTTTGAAACAGTCTCGGGGTAGCCAGTCTGGTCTGAAACTCCCTATAGAGTCACGGATGACCTTGAACTCTGCCCTTCTTGCCTCCACTTCCAGATTTTAACTTTTCAGGCATGCTTCACCACACCCAGTTTATATGGTCCTGGAGATTGAACGAAGGCTTCCTGCGTGCTGAGTAAGCACTCTAGCCACTGAGCAACATCCCTGCCCCACAGGGCTTGAAGGCCCCAAAAGATAAAAGGGTGAGACTAACATTCTACAAAATTGTAGGGCAATTTTTGCTTTTATATTTAATTTCTACTTATGTGTCAGTTTTTATCTAGTGCCTAGATTCCAAGCTAACAAAGGAGAGCTTTGGACTGCATTCTACTTGAATTAGCCTTACCGTATCCTTATTTTAAAATGAGCCTTTCTAGTTCCTTTAATGTCTTTTGAATATCACCCTTACCCTGCAGTAATAAAAGAGCTACAAGTACTGAGATCAAACCGGGAAATTATAGGACTGCAGATTATAGCTAGCTACATGTAAAAGAAAAGCAATCGAAGACAGAACTCACCTAAGTGAAAATGACCTGCAGGTACAGCTTTATGGATATATAGCTGCATCCTAGTTATTGACATTTTTGATAGATATGCTACTGAAATACTAGATGGTGGAGGGGATGAGGAATTCATAATTTGCACACTTTTTTTCTTGTGCTCACTGTTTTCTAGTAAGAGAGTGATATATTTTCTTTTCTTTCCTTTCCTTTTTTTTTTTTTTTTTAATCTTACCATGGAGCTGCAGCTGACCTCAAACTTACAGTTGAGGGGCACTTGGGTTGGTTCCAGCTCCTTGCTATTGTGAAGAGAGCTGCAATAAACATGGCTGTGCATGTATCTCTGCAGTAAGATGAGTCTTGTGGGTACATGCCTAGGAGTGATATGGCTGGGTCAAGTGGCAAGTTCATTCCAAGTCTTCCAAGGGTTCTCCACACTGCTTTCCATAGTGGCTGTACGAGTTTACATTCCCACCAGCAGTGGATGAGTGTTCCCCTTTCCCCACAACCTCTCCAGCACTTGGTATCATTTGTTTTCTTGATCCTAGCCAGTCTTATTGGAGTAAGATGATATCTTAAAGTGGTTTTGATTTGCATTTCCTTAATGATTAGTGATGTGAACACTTCTTAAAGATGTTTCTTCAGCACATCTTAATTCCTCTCTTGTGAAGTATGTTTCAGACTCTTTGCGCTCAATCTATTGAGTGGGTCATTTGTTTTCTTTCTTTTTGGTTTTTGGTGAAGTTATATTATTCTGGAAATCTATTGTTTTGTCAGAATATCTGCAGTGAAGGTTTCCTCCACTCTGTGGGTATTTCTTCTTCACTTCCTTGAATTGTTTCTCTTTGGATGTTACAGAATTTGAGTTTAATTGAGATCCCATTTGTCAAATTGTTTGACCTTTAATTCTTGCACAGCTTGCTGTCTGACTTTCTAAGAAGTCTTTTCCTTAGCCTATGTCTTGTAGTCTCTGCCAATTTTTTCTCTATTAACTTTCAGAGTTTGGGTTTCACGCGAGGTCTTTAATCCATCTGGAGTTGGACTTTTTGTACAGGGCTGAGAGGTAGGTGTTTAATTCATTCTAATTTCATTCTTTACAAGTGGTGATCCAGTTTTGCAACACCACTTGCTGAAGATGCTGGTCTTTTCTCATTTTGTGTCTTCTTGGCCTCCTCTGTCAAATATGAGATGCAGAATCTCTGTGTAGTGCTCAAGTTTGGATCTTCAGTTTTGTTCCCATTGGTCAAAGGTCTGTTTTTGTGCATACCAGCTGGTTTTTTTAACTAAAGCACTGTAGTATATCTTGAATGTCTGTTTAGAGATCGCCCCTGTATTGCTTCTTTTCACTTAGGGTTGTTTTGGCTATTCGGAGGGTCCTTTTGTTTCTTTCCCAAAGAATTAAGGACTTCTCTTTCCAAGCCTGTGAAGAAAACTCTTGCGGGCGTTTTTATTGGCATGTCATTAAATTATAAAGAGTTTGGGGTAGAATGGACATTTTACAATGTTAACTTTCCCAATCCATGAGCATGGGAAGGTTTTCCATCTTCTGATGTTTCTTTCAATTCTTTCTTCAAGGGTTTAAAATTTTTCTATAGAGATCTTTGGTGTTTTTTGGTCTAGGTTTGTTACTAGGTATTTTATTGTTTTTCTCCTTGAATTCCTTCAGTTGCTTGTGTTGGTGTAAAGAAAGCTACTGATTTTTCTAGGTTAATTTTGTATCTGCCACTTTACTGAAGCTCTTAATCATTTCTAGGAGTTTTCTGGTGGAGTTTTTAGCATCCCTTAAGTAAACAATCATATCATCAGCAAAAAGGGATAGCTTGACTTCCTCTTTTCCAATTAGTACTCCTTTAATTTCCTTTTCTTGCCTTATTGCCCTAGCAAGTGTTTCAAGCACTATATTGAAGAGGGGTGGTGACAGGGGGCAGCCTTGCCGAGTTCCTACCTTTAAGGTGAATGCTTCTGTTATTTCCCCATTTAGGCTGTGGGTTTCCTGTATATGGCTTTGATTACATTGAGGAAATGATCCCTCCAATCCAATTCCCTCTAGGAGTTTAAGCCTGAAGGGATGCTGGATTTTGTCAAAGGCTTTTTCTGCATCAATTGAGATGATGGTGTGGTTTTAGTCTTTCAGTCCATTTATATGCTCGGTGATATTTATTGATTTTTGTATGTTGAACCATCCCTGCGTCTCTGGTATGAATCCAACTTGGTCATGATGGATGATCCTCTTGATGTGGGTCTGTATGTGATTTGCCAGTATCCTGTTTAGAATTTTTGCATATGTGTTCATTAGTGAGATGGGTCTAAATTTCTCCTTTTTGGTTGTATCTTTGCCTGGTTTCGGTAATAGAGTGATTCTGGCTTCATAGAAGGAATTTGGGAGAATTCCCTCTGTTTGTATCCTTCCAAACAATTTGAGTAATAATGGTTGTAAGTCTTGATATATTTTCATAACTGTGCATTAAGAAGCACTTTGGAGCTGGGCATGGTGGTACAAGCCTGTACTCAAGATGCTGAGGCAGGAGGACCGCACGTTCAGGGCCTTCCTGGGCTACAGAGTGAGTTCAAGGTCAACTTTTAAAACTTAGTGAGACCCTGTCTCAAAATTAAAAATTTTTTAAAAAGGGCTAGAGAGATGGGTCAGTGCTTAAGAGTGTAGACTGCTCTTGCAGAGGACCTGATTTCAAATCTCAGTGTCCATACTGGGTGACTCACAACTGCCTGTAACTCCCGAAGCACAAGATCCTTCTGGCCTCTGAGGACCCCCCCCCCCAATACATAGTGTGCATACACTCACACATACACATACATAGAAATAAAATAAATCTTTTTTTTTTTTTTTTTACATGGAAAGGGGCTTTGGGATGTAGCTCAGTGGTAGTACTTGCCCAGCATAGCTAAGGCCTTGGGTTCAAATTTCACTACTTCAAAAATATTGGGGGCTGATGTTGACAGTGAAACTGACATGTTACAGTCTATAGAAGTGGAGGGCTAGCCTGGCTTTCTCTTGGCTTTTGTGTAAACTATTTCACACTCTTCTCATCTCACAATATTAGACAGTGCCTTGGTTCCCAAGTGGTCCTCTTCCTACCTCAGATTCCACGTAACAACACTGTGCCCTGAGCTCAAAGTTGGCAGTTTTTAATTGTAGCAGAGGTTTGAAAAGAAAGGTGTTTGTCATTTAAAAAGGGTGGTCTCCATACCTAGCACTGAGGAGCCTAAGACATGAAGATTGCAAGCACAAAGCCAGGCTGTGCTCCAGAGCAAACCCTGTTTAAATAAGAACACCCAAAAATTTTTCAGTCCTTCCTTGCACCATATGCCTGTGTATAGATTTAGGCAACAGACTTGGGGAGACATTTACTTTTCCAAGTGATTATCCTATAGGTATTGTCTGCCATTTTTCACATTGCACCGTCAATTTAATTTACCAGCACTGACCTGACACTAAGTCTGTATCAGTCTCAGAGTCTCAGAGCTGGAACTCTGATGAGAGAGGGAGAGAGAGAGAGAGAGAGAGAGAGAGAGAGAGAGAGAGAGAGAGAGAGAGAGAGAGAGAACACTCAGAGCAGTTTACCTTAAATGATCCTTGACATGAACATTAGGTACCCTGAGAAGGCCTCGCTGTTTGATTTTTAAGGTTTTCAATTACACTGCTTTGATTCTGACCCTTAAGAAAATTCCCCTCCAAGGCTTCAAGCCACATGGAATATCTATTACCGTGTAGGAATTCACTGTGGTTTTCCATTGATCGTGGCCCCAGACTTTGGGATATATATTAATTTATCTGGGCAGAGAGCACAGAACTCCACATGCAGAATAAAGTGAATTCTGCTGAAGCTGGGAATGATTAATTCCCCCAAAAAACGGGCCATCAGTGCGAAAAAATATTGAATTCTGAGAAGGTATTTTGCAGTTTGCGTCCTAAAGAACAGAGGAAATCGGACTGACTTCCCATTTCAAAGTGTGGTTTATCTCCCCCACCCCCCTGCTCAGCCATGGACAATATTTGTTTAGAATCATTAGTAAATTATTTTTCTGCGTTCCAAAATTTCATGTTTGAAATACCAGTCCACCCTGTCCATGGGGAGCCGCTCTCACGCAGTAACCAACAAAGGCTTTTGGGAAGTAAGAATAGTTGTGGTTTGCTCTTTTAAAGACCTTAAGAAAGAATTACAAAAAAGCAGCGGCTTTGCAGGAAGTGGCCTGCGCAGTGTCCGACAGCCGGCAGTCACCGTGTCCAGTCATACGATGCCCCTGAACTTGGAAGGAACACCACATTGTGGGAAGATTTGGGTGGGCTTCTTCCTTTCCTCTCTGACTCCCAGAGGCCCCTGGGTGCCCTTTACCAAGTTCCTGTGGCTCTTTCGAGCAGTTTTCAAAATCTCTTTTGGTTTGGAGAAACCCCAAATTTATATACTCTGAGTTTTGGGTCCATTTTCCCCCAACTGTGTGCAGGTCCGATTGCTGTTTGAGTTCTGGTGAACTAGTTAGAAGATTCTTGGGATCTCTGGCCCTGGCTGCACACCATGTTCTAGCCGAGGTACCATTAAGTCTCTGGTCCCTGCACTGGATGGAGAGGCTATAACAGAACCTTCATCCTAGTGTTGGTTAAAGAAGATGAGGAACTATGTTGGACCTGGCATGAAGTCTCACCTACCAGAATGCAAGCTCCATGTAAAAGCTGTGTTCCTAGTGCCTGACTATGCCCCTCACACAGCCGGGAGCTCAGATGCTTCTAGAGTAAATGCTTAGGAATTATTAGCTGTGGCTCTCTCTCAACCATCTCCACCTAACTTACTCTGTATGTTTCCCTTAGACTCAGGTTCCTAGACTTGAGTTTGCCTGCCTATCTGGACGGCAGGGTTCTTTACAACACTGCTGTGCTGCCATTGGTGAGTTTCTGAGCTCAGATTCTCATCTGTCACATGCGCCATGTGTAAAAATGGCTGAGGGGCTGGAGAGATGGCCTAGCGGTTGAGAGCGCTGACCGCTCTTACAGAGGACCCGGGTTCGATCCCCAGCACCCACATGGCGGCTGAGAACCGTCTGAAACTCCAATTCCAGGAGAACTCCAGTTCCAGGGGAATCCGAGACCCTCTTCTGACCTCCGCGGCATTGCACGACACGGGTGCACAAACCTACATGCAGACAGTACACTCATACACATACAAAAATAAATAAAATAAAATAAAAATTAAAAAAAAATGGCTGAATCTCTGAGCTCTAGAGTGGGATGGTGAAACCGTCTCAGAGTTCAAGTGAGTAAACCCTGCCTTAGGGTGGATATGCTTATGAATAACGCTGACCTCCTGCTCCTAGCCCTTACATTTTCACATGCTGTGAGCGCTCACTCACAGGGCTGCGTGCCCACCCAGAGCCTGCTGCAGCTCACTCACAGGGCTGCATGCCCACCCAGAGCCTGCTGCAGCTCACTCACAGGGCTGCGTGCCCACCCAGAGCCTGCTGCAGCTCACTCACAGGGCTGCGTGCCCACCCAGAGCCTGCTGCAGCTCACTCACAGGGCTGCATGCCCACCCAGAGCCTGCTGCAGCTCACTCACAGGGCTGCGTGCCCACCCAGAGCCTGCTGCAGCTCACTCACAGGGCTGCGTGCCCACCCAGAGCCTGCTGCAGCTCACTCACAGGGCTGCGTGCCCACCCAGAGCCTGCTGCAGCTCACTCACAGGGCTGCGTGCCCACCCAGAGCCTGCTGCAGCTCGCTCACAGGGCTGCGTGCCCACCCAGAGCCTGCTGCAGCTCGCTCACAGGGCTGCATGCCCACCCAGAGCCTGCTGCAGCTCACTCACAGGGCTGCGTGCCCACCCAGAGCCTGCTGCAGCTCGCTCACAGGGCTGCGTGCCCACCCAGAGCCTGCTGCAGCTCGCTCACAGGGCTGCATGCCCGCCCAGAGCCTGCTGCAGCTCACTCACAGGGCTGCATGCCCTCCCAGAGCCTGCTGCAGCTCACTCACAGGGCTGCATGCCCGCCCAGAGCCTGCTGCAGCTCACTCACAGGGCTGCATGCCCGCCCAGAGTCTGCTGCAGCTCACTCACAGGGCTGCATGCCCTCCCAGAGCCTGCTGCAGCTCACAGGGCTGCATGCCCACGCAGAGCCTGTTGCAGTTCGCCCAGCCCACGATTCCTCCTCTATGGAGCAGCCACATCCAACAGGTTCCTCACAGTGGCCAGATGTCCTGTCACCATTGATCAAAATTTCTGTTTTTGTTTTTGTTTTGAGACAGTATCTCCCTCTAGCGTCAGCTGTCCTGAAACTTGCTAACTTGCTATGTAGACCAGGCTGGCCTTGAACTCAGATAGATCTGCCAGCTTCTGCCTCCCAAGTGCTGGGATTAAAAGTGTGAGCCACCGTGTTTGGCTATTTCTTTATTTGTGCTGGAGATTGAACCCAGAGCTCCATGTATGCCCGGGTAAGTGTTCTACCATTGAGCCACACTCCCCACCCAGAACATCTGTGTTCTGGTCAGGGTCATATCTAGACAACTAGAATTGTGCATGTGTTTTAAGTTTGCATAGACTTCTTCCCATGGCCTCACGGACACCTACCATGTGCTCCACATGATGTGAAATGAAGAGAGTCTGCTGTCCTCCCGTGGCTTTGGGCTTACGGAGATTGTATAATGGACGTTCTCCTACTACCCCCAGTACTTCTTTGGTTCAGTGTCTGGCGAATTGTCAGTGGATCAAAGGTGTTTTGTTATTGCTGTTTGTTTTCCCTGAGGTTACAGAAGTTGAAGTCTTCAGTCTGAGGATGGGTTGACAAACTCTCACCTTCAACTCTTGCTGTCCACACTTTCTCTCTTGGAGTAGCAGTCTAACCACTATCACAGGTCGGGAAAATGTTTCATCCTGCTCCACACCTGCTACCTCTGATTGAGCAAAGGCCTCTTGCTGCCCAGATAACATTCGGGGTGAAGGATCGCTCGCCTTCTCTGCTTGACATCTCCATCATTAGCTGCTGTGTCCGCAGGATGTGGTGCAGTGGAATTAGGAACCCTGTCACCCCTAGTGCATGCCTGCCCAGCATTCCCTCAGCCCTGCCACCTTGTCCATCTCCTCAGAGAAGTAGGAGCCTCACTCCTCTATTGACAGGGAGTCTCAGTCCTTGGAGATGTGTGTGGAAATAAGAGCCCAGCCTAGCCTTTCCTTGACGTCACTCCATCCTCACCCCACACCCAGCATCAGCATCTCCTGCCATTTTTCCTCATAAAGACTCATCCAGCCCAACAGCTCTATGTTGCTCTGTGGCTGGCCCCCAATTCCATATCCCCCACTTGGCAGTTCTTACCAGAAATGCACAGTGTTCTTGTTGCTCTCCCCAACACCCACCCCTCTTGGCCTCTGGAGTTCTCTACACAGCACTGCTGTGTTAAAAAGAAGTAAATGCAAATATTTACATAATGCTTCCTGTGTGCCAGCATAGAAGGGAATATCTAGGACAAGATTTCCTTAAAAACATTACAAAACACCCTTTCAGAAGTAGAGATATGAGCTGGGTGTATAGAAAGGTGGCAGAGAACATTTGGCCCTGGGTTCAGTCTCTGGCATGTCATCCCTTCATCCCCCAGAAGTAGGTCAGGCAGTGCTGGTGATACGGGCTGTGATATGGGCTACAAGAGCCCTGGGGGCTTGAGAGTGGGAGGCACAGTCTTGGGGTGGGACGGGTGGGCGATGAGATTTGAGACTGAGCTGTGGTTTGCACTCAGTGAGTCAAGGACAGACACTTCCTTGTAAAACAAGATGGTTTCACTTTAATTCTTTCTACTGTGTCTCTTCCACCCAGTAAGCCACACCCAGTTTCCAGTTCCTAGGAGGGGAGGCAGCTGGTGGACGTAGCCTGCTCTCAGAAGTGCTCACCCCTTTGTTTTCTGAGCTGGTCCCTCATTAGCTGTTCCACAGAATCTTTTTATATACCTTAGGGAGGTGAGCAGGATTGTGGTTGCAGAGCCAGTGAGAGATGGGCTCAGCTGGGTGCTTCTAGGTTGCTCTTCTGGGTCCTTTCTATCAACTGACAAAGGGAGGGATTTACAGAGCAATTATAGCATCTTCAGGGAAAGCTTTGCTATATGAACCAATGGCTGTTTTAACACAGAAGAAAGGTCCACAGGCCAAAACAAAGGGTTATCATGAAAATGCATTTCTACTTGTGGAAGTCAGTTAGGCTCAGAGTATTATCTAAAAATCAGTTACCTGCTTCTGACATTGAAAAAGAACATGACTTAATTTTTTTTTTTTTTTTTTGACACAGCATATCCCTGTGTAGCCCCTAGCTGACCTGGAACTCATTATGTAAACCAGGCTGGCCTCAAACTCACAGAGATCCACCTGCCTTTGCCTTCTGAGTGCTGGGATTAGAAGTGTACACCACCACACCTGATGACCTGGTGAGGTTTTTTTTGTTTTTTTTTTTTTTTAAATATTTTGTTTCACTTATTATAAGTGTGTGTGTGTGTGTGTGTGTGTGTGTGAACACGTGTGTGGAGATCAGAGGACAACTTCATAGAGTCAGTTTTCTCCTATCTTTCTTGGGTTCTGGGAATTGAAGTCAGGTCATCAGGCTTGTGCGGCAAGTACCTTTACCCACTGAGCCATCTCACCAGCCCAGGTTTCATGGTTTTGAATTGAAAAGTGGATTCAGGTTGACCACATGACTAATTCTGCTGTGCAATTTTTCCAGAGGAAGTGAGACTTATTTGTGTTAAATGGAAATATATAGTTCTCTGGGGTTTTTTTCTTTTTTCCTTTCTTTTTCATGCAGCACATGATAATAAGCATGTAATTAAGTAGAGCAGGAACTAAACTTCTGAGTTTGATCAGAGGTTAAAGTCTAAAGAATCTTGAGACCCAGGGCTGGGACTGTAGGTCAGTTGGTAGAGTGTTTGCCAGTTACACGTGAAGCCTTGATGCTCAGTGAATGCAGCCATACACAGGACTCAAGTCTTTTCACACACCCACACCCAAGACTGTGCCTCCATCCTCCAGCCCGATGTATCCCATGGTCATGGCCAGAATCAGTGCTGTTTAACCTACTTTTGAAAAAACATTTTATTTATTATTTTTATTTTATGTGTATGAGTATATTGCCTGCATGTGTGTAAGTGCACCTGTGTCATGCAGTGCCCCGCAGAGGTCAGAAGAAGGCATCCAATCCCCTGGAACTGGAGTTACATACAGATGGTTGTTAGCCACCATGTGGATGCTGGGACTGGAACCTGGGACCTCTGTAAGAGCAATCAGTGCTCTTAACCACTGATCCATCTCTCCAGCCCGTAACCTTCTTTTTTGAGATGTGGAGTTGGGCTAAAGATGGAACCCAGGATAGAATGTGCTCTGCCCCCGAGCTATACTCCCAGCTCCTACACCTACTTTTTTGTTTGTTTCTGTTTTTGTCTTTTTGAGACAGGGTCTCCCTATAGCCCCAGCTGGCCTGGAACTCACTATGTAGACCAGGCTGGGCTTGAACTCACTGAGGTCTGCCTGCCTCTGTCTCCCTAGTGCTGGGACTAAACGTATGCACCACCATGCCCAGCTCTAGACCTACTTTTGAAAAGGATCCCCAGGACTACAGTGATGCACACCTGTGATCCCAGTGCTGGGAGGTGGAGGCAGGAAGAAAAGAAGTTGAGGGTCCTGTCCCCTCTTGACAGGTGAGAACATGGATGTTCTCACCTGTCAAGAGGGGAAGATATTGAGTCCAAAGCCTTGCCTAAGCCACTGTAGGGTCAGTGCGTCTGCTTTGAAGTGAACACTCCATGCAGAGCAGAGCTTTGCCAGCTTGGGCCAGTTTAAGGAGGAAGTGATGGTTTAATTTTAATTCTAAAAAGATAGGAAATGCTAGATCATACCTTCATGGAAAAAAGAAAAACTAAACAAAATAATTGGACATACCCCTCCCTGCCCCCAGTTCTCAGGATTGAACCTAGGACCCCCTACATGTGAATTCCACCATTAAGCTACACCCTCAGCCTCCTTTAATACTTAGTTTGCTGTTGTTATTTATAACCGTACTGTTATCTCTTATTTGAATGGTTTTGTGGTATTCAAATTCAAACCCTTGACCTTGAGCATGCAGAGGCAATGCCCTACCACTAAGCAATATCCTCAGCCAGCAGCTTGTGCTGGAGTATGCCAGCTGGTTTCATAGCTACTGACCAAATGCTGCAAGAAGTCAGTCATTCCACAAAAATCCCTGCTAATATCATTTGGTGACTTTTTTTTACCTAGTGAAAAAGGAAATTTGAGTTCATCAAAGTTAATTAAGCCTGTTGAAAGGAAGGTAGTCCCTCAATGCACAGGTTTCCTTTTTTGTTCTTTGATTATTTATTTATTTAAATGGGCTTGGGACTGTGGATGGCAGGGTTCCATTGGGTTTTCTAACAGCGGAGAAGTGTACGTGCTTTTTTCTCATCCTGCCTTCCTGCCTTGCTCTTTGACCTGGGAAAACCTCTCCATCCTACTCGCCATTGGCTGAGCCTTCTTTTCCTATCTGTGACTTGCAACTGGATTCGTGCCCCAATGAAGACTCCGACCACATGCTGCCCAGATGGCTCTGCTAGCGTCTGTTTCTGTCTTGTTCTTGGCGATTTTCTCCATCTTCAAGCTGCCGCAGGCTTCTGGGACTGGAGACATCTCTGTGGTCATGGCAGGGATTTATTGCTCTAAACTCAGATGCCGGCGCTCTTACAGCCCCACCCCTGGCTGAACCGCCTGTCAGCCTGCTGCTGACTGCAAGTGCCAGGCTCTCTCAGCCTCAGCATGGTGGGGTCCCAGCCCACAGGACACCCTAAGATGTATGCCCATGTCCATGCCCATGTTCTTCATGTGGTCTTCCTGGTTCTTTATCTGGTCTTACATATTAAGCTTGAATGGCAATTCTCTTCTTGAAATTGATTTTTTATATTATGTTTGGAAATCAACGTGTTTTGTCAAAACTAAGACTCCTTTTGTTTCATTACTTTGTTTAATATTTTCTGTTGACATTTTTCCATTATTTCCTTTGATTTACAAAAGGCACATTTATGCCAGGTATGGTGGTATATACCTTTAATCCTAACACTTGGGAGGCAGAGGCAGGAGGATCTCTGTGAGTTCAAGGCCATCCTGGTCTACATAGCAAGTTCCAGGACAGCTGGAGCTGTCTCATTGAGACCCTGTCTCAAAAAGACCCCCCCCCAAAAGGCACATTTATTGATTGATTATTGTTTTACTTGTTTGAAGGTGAAGGTACCTGACAGCAATGACTAGCTCAGAAATATCTTTTCTTTTGATATGAAAAAAAGCTGAGAAAAAAAATCACTTCTAAAAAGTCTTTAAATTTCTTTTGTTTACATTTATTTGTGTGTGTGTCTGTCTGTCTGTCGGTCCATATGTGCTGTGATATGTGTAGGTCAGAGAACTTGCAGGAGTCCTTTATCTCTTCCACCGTAGGGTTCCAGGGATTAAATTCAGTTTGTCAGGCTTGGTAGCAAATGCCTTTACCTAATGAAGCATCTCAGCCCAGAACACTGCTTCTAATGTGCCATTAAAAAAGAAATAAATACTGTTAAGATATATCAGTATGCCGGGCATGGTGGCACAAGCCTTTAATCCCAGCGCTCAGGAGGCAGAGGCAGGCAGATCTCTGAGTTCAAGGCCAGCTTGGTCTACATAGTGAACTCCAGGCCACCTGGGACTAAATTGAGACCCTATCTCAAAAAGACCCCCCCAAAAATATATATCAATAAAAAGATAAGCTATCAATTATAAGTTATATTGTGATTCAAGATATGTTAAATGCAAAAGAAACACAAAACCAATGTGCTTTTTATAATCAATAAACTCTGGATCGCGCCTTGGTTAGATTTCATCCTCTGGGCAGAGGTACTAATGTTTCAGAATAGCCAGGTAAGCCCCCATTCTTGGGTTCCTCAGCTTCCATCCCACAAGTGCTAGGCAAGCACTTTACACTATAAAAACACTACATACTCACATCAAAATATTTGAGCCTGGGGCTGAAGAGATGGCTCAACATTTTTTTTTAAGTTTTTGTTTAATTTTTTATTTATTTTTGTATGTGTATGAATGTACTGTCTGCATGTAGGTCTGTGCACCCATGTCGTGCAATGCCTCGGAGGTCAGAAGAGGGCGTCGGATTCCCCTGGAACTGGAGTTCTCCTGGAATTGGAGTTACAGATGGTTCTCAGCTGTCATGTGGTTGCTGGGGATCGAACCCGGGTCCTCTGTAAGAGCGGTTGGTGCTCTTAACCGCTAGGCTATCTCTCCAGCCCCCAATGGCTCAACATTTGATGGCTGCATTTGCAGAGAACCCAGGCTCTGCTCCCAGCACCTACACCGTGACTAACAACCATCTGTAACTCCAGTTCCAGGGAGTCCAACAACCTCTTCTGGCCTCCCTGGGCACAACACTCGTATACTGTGCATACACTCCTACATATAAAATAAATCTTTTAAAAATATATTTGGGCTTTTGAATCTAAACATGCTGTGGGGTTTTTGGTTTTGATTTGATTTTTTGTTTGCTTTCTCCCCTTTTCTTTTTTTTTTTGGTCTTTTCGAGACAGGGTCTCCCTGTAGCCCCAGCTGTCCTGGAATTCGTTCTGTAGACCAGGCTGGCCTTGAACTCACCAAGATCCACCTGCCTCTGCCTCCCAAATGCTAGGATTAAAGGTGTGCACCACCACGCCTGGCTGCTTTCTCCCCTTTTCAAAATTAAGAAATAGCTTTTTATTTAAAGACAGGGTCTCACATATTCTACACTAGCCTTGAACTATACGTAGCCAAGGTTTTTTCTTGTATGTAGCATGGGAGTCATAATAATAGCATCTGCTTCATAAGGTTATGAGGGTCAGCCCTACAGACTGAATTAGCCCACAGGAAGGACATAGGAAAGTGGCCGACAGTAAGTCGGACCTCGTTCTGTCACACCAGCAGGCCTTCCTGGCCTCTCTGGCCTCTTAGTCGCCAACAGGCTCCCGATGAACCAATTTGCTTTCCCAACTCTGCCTCATTTCTCCTTCCTTCCTAGACAAGGCTCACAGCGTTGGTGGATGGAAACTCCACCCTCGTCAGTCTTCCACACTGGGCGGCACAGGTACCAAACCCTGACACTGCCCTCTGACAGCAGACTGTGGAGTTCTTCACCTGGGCATGATCTGTTGAGAGGCGGGAGCTTTCCTTAGTGGTCACGTGGCGTATGCCACTCCCAGCCTGATTTTCATGGCTGGAGATGGAACCAGGGCCACGCACATGCTGTCAGCGTTCTGCCACCGAGCCCTTCCTGTAGCCCCTCCACTGGCCCTCTTTAGGGAGGTCTCACCCAGCGTTTATTGAAAGGATGTATGAATGGAGACACTGGGTAGGGCCAGACTGTGTAAGGCTCCTCACATACAAACAACAGATGTACTGTGTTCTCCACTTGGGAAAGATGGCAGTCCTGACAAGAGTGCAACTACACAGAAGCTATGCCTTTAATCAGGAGGCAAAAGCAAGTGGATTTTCTTGAGTTTTCGGCCAGCCTGGGCAATGTACTGAGTTTCAGGCCAGCCAAGGCTACATAATAAGACTCAATAAAACAAACAACAACAAAAAAACTAGAATACTCCTGAACCACTTGAGGCTGTTCCCTTGACTCTGCAGCTGACAAGACCAAGAGTTAGTATTAGCATCTAGGAACTGTGTCTTAATACCACTTTTCACAGGCCCCAGTTCCAAATTTATTTTGCTACTACAGTTCCAATTTCTAGAACGTATTGCTTGCTGTATATGATATCTTCCTGTGAAGCACAGAGATTTCCTTGCTAATCAGCCCTGATGATTTCACATAAACCCTCTGAGAAGTGTGCTGTGGAAAGCGAGACTCGGTTCGCAGGCCACACCTCCTGAAATAAGTCCTATAACTAAAGGTCCAGGCTGTGTTGGCAGGAAGTGATCAGAAATACAGTAGGAAGGGCAAGTATAGAGGTGTGCATGCACCACGTCATCCTCCAGCAGAAATACAGTAGGAAGGACAAGTACAGAGGTGTGCGCACCACATCATCCTCCAGCAGAAATACAGTAGGAAGGGCAAGTACAGAGGTGTGTGTGCACCACGTCGTCCTCCAGCAGAAATACAGTAGGAAGGGCAAGTACAGAGGTGTGCGTGCACCACGTCATCCTCCAGCAGAAATACAGTAGGAAGGGCAAGTACAGAGGTGTGTGCACCACGTCGTCCTCCAGCAGAAATACAGTAGGAAGGGCAGGTACAGAGGTGTGTGCACCACGTCATCCTCCAGCAGAAATACAGTAGGAAGGGCAAGTACAGAGGTGTGCGTGCACCACGTCATCCTCCAGCAGAAATACAGTAGGAAGGGCAAGTACAGAGGTGTGTGTGCACCACGTCATCCTCCAGCAGAAATACAGTAGGAAGGGCAAGTACAGAGGTGTGTGTGCACCATGTCATCCTCCAGCAGAATTTTTCTAGCTTTTACTCCTTTTCTTCTTTTCCTCTTCTCTCTGTAATACTGTCAGGAAGAAAGAGAGCTTCCCACAGGGTTTTGGGGGTCAGACTTAGGGGATGAGTTAATTAGTACTTTTGCCTCTAGTCTGGAGAACAGACCCTGTTCTCTTTGTAACCATGGTTGCTGTCAGAACGCTTTCGAAGTCACTGGAAAAATGGTGCCCACCCTGCTGTCAAGGAATTTCATGAGGGTCAAGTAGCTTTGGCCCAAATTCAGGCCAGAGTGACTTGGCTTTAGTAGAGACTGCCACAGCTGCCCATGTCAGGCTATGCTTGCAACAAACCTGGCCCCGCTCAGTTCTTAAGATGGCGAGGGAGTGTTGTACTCTGGTCCAAGAAGTCCTTGTCTTCCTCCTCTCCCATCCCCTTCTCTTGCAAGTGATGACTAACAGGTCTTCTAATCTTCTCAGAATCACCGTGAGCCAAAACCAACAGCACTTGCTGATCCCCAAATGCCCCAGTGTAAAATACTATTCTCTGATGCTCACACAGTGTTACCACAGTGTGCCTAAATAACCCGTGGGTCATATTTTGTCACTGAGAAAGTTTGAGTTACTGTTCAAGTTCTACCTGAATACTTAAAAACAAAAAGGGTGTGTGTGTGTGTGTGTGTGTGTGTGTGTGTGTGTGTATACATGTGCACGTGTACACCACTGGGCACATTCCACTGCATCTGTGTAGGGAATGAAGGACAGCTTTCAGAACTCAGTTCTCTTTCTGGGGCCTGAACTTGGGTTGTTAGGCTTGTACAGCAACCTCTTTTATCCACTGACCTTCTTGCTAACCCCTGATTATGTTTTTATTCTGTTTCACAGAAACACCAGCATTATTCTTCATGTAAGTTGGCTGATACTGTTATTTTTGTCAGCAGTTCCTTGGGGCATTGTTATTATAGGTAGAGGATACCTGGTGAAATACTATTGGTATCAATTACTAATTATAAGTAATACTAGTATTAACAGCACTCTGATTTTATAAATGAGGAAACTGAGGCACAAGAAGGCTAAGCAACCACCCAATGTTTTTTTTCCTGGCAGCTCAGGACTAGATTTCTTCTAAGATCTCTTCTATGGTAGTTAATATTGATTGCTAACCTGACAGGATGTAGAGTCACCTATGAGACAAACCCCTGGGTACATCTATCAAGGCGTTCCTGCATTTGGCTAACTGAGGTAGGAAGACCTAGCCTAAACGTGGAGCACCATTCCGTGGGCTGCAGGCTGCAGAGACTGCTCTAGGGTTAAGAGCACTTGCTGTTCTTCCAGAGAAGCCAAGTTCAACTCCCAGTGCCCACATGGCAGCTCTGGATCTGTGGCCCTCTTCCAGCCTTCAGGTCATTTCATACATACAAGTAAACAGGCTAACAATCAAAACACTTGCACAAAAAAAAATTTAGTCATTTAAAAGTGTCTGGAGAGATGGCTCAGTGGTTAAGAGCACTGACTGAGCCGGGCGTGGTGGTGCATGCCTTTAATCCTAGCTCTTGGGAGGCAGAGGCAGGCGGATCTTTGTGAGTTCAAGGTCAGCCTGGTCTACAGGGTGAATTCCAGGACAGCTGGGGCTACAGGGAGACCCTGTCTTGAAAAGACCAAAAAAAAAAAAGAGCGCTGACTGTTCTTGCAGAAGACCTGGGTTTGATTCCCAGCACACACATGGTGGCTAACAACCATCCAAAAATCCAGTTCCAGAGGATCTGATGACCTCTTCTGTCCTCTGAAGGCACTGCCCAACTCAGGTGCACTTACATACAAGCAGTATGTAAAAAAGGAGAAGGTGAGCTGAGCACCAGCACTCATCTCTCTGCTTCCTGACTGTGGAAGGTGTGACCAGCTGCCCCAGGCTCCCGTCACCAGGCCTTCCTTGACTTGGGAACTAATCCAGCCCTAAGAAATTCAAATCCTTTATTAAATGGGGATGGCAATGTTTTCAAAGAAGTAAGGAGGGAGGGAGGGAGAGAGAGAGAGAGAGAGAGAGATAGATTACATCCTGGGCCAGGCTTTGGGGGCTTATGAAACAAAACCACTGCTTCGACCATACACATAGACCTCAGTGAAAAGAACTATGGTTGCGCACGCCTTAATCCCAGCACTCGGGAGGCAGAGGCAGGTGGATTTCTGTGAGTTCAAGGCCAGCCTGGTCTACAGAGTGAGTTCCAGGGCAGCTGGGACTAAAGGGAGACCCTGTCTCCAAAAAGACAAAAAAAAAAAAAAATGCTGGATTAAAGGTGTGGTGGTGCATGCCTTTAATCCTAGCACTTGGGAGGCAGAGGCAGGCGATCTTTGTGAGTTCAAGGCCAGCCTGGTCTACAGAGTGAGTTCCAGGACAGGTGGGGCTACAAAGAGACCCTGTATCGAAAAGACAAAAAAAAACTATGGGCTGGCTGCCATAGTGGAGAGGGCAGACAGCTGCCAGGAACGCATTCAGAGGAGACCTGGGCTGGATCTGCTCATATCAAAAAGTGTAGATTGGTGGCTGTTCATTCTCCTCAAGAGGTGTTTATTTAATGCATAACTTAAAACACATATTTACACACACACAAATAGTAAATAGGTAAAAATTTTAAACCTGAGCCAGTACAGAAAGATGTTAAATTTGCAGGCTGACTGAGTGCATAGAAATAGGTAGGGAAAGGACCAGTACCCAGGTCCTCTACAGCTTACTGCTGACTTCCCCTAAAACTGCCGTCTTCCACAGCAGGACTCCCTGTCTACTCCAGGGAGATGGAGGAGGAAACCGGCCATCGTACTTAGCTCAGGTTTGCAAAGCAGATTCCATCTGCATCTGAGGCAGGTTCCATCCAGAGGGCCGCCCTGTCTGACTCTTACTCCAACCCATCTGGGTGTAACCTAGCTGTTTTGGTCTCTTGGGTTCTGCAGGCATAGGAATAATTAAGTCATTCTCATAATTTCATGTGGTACAGAAAGTCCCAAGCCAAAAATACCATCCTCAGTTCCTACTTTTAGAACTTCCCGTCCTCTTCTCCTTCCAGGTCATTCGATTCCTTCTGTTTCTCTTCCTGAGTACTTGGGCCTAAAGCAGAGCCCTGGTTCACTCAAGGAGGAGGGGCTGCGGAGCCAACACTAATGAGCGAACTTCCAACCTTTGTTTGGCAGGAGTGGAAAATCAAGGAATTATTGGAGGGGCTCAGAGACACAAGCAAGAAGCACTAAAGAGTGTGCATATCCCTGGGGCGTGGAAATATATGACCAGTCTCCAGTGGTGGTCAGAGTTACAAAGGAAGTTCCTCTACCTGAACTGCTATTGTTTTTTATTTTTGTTATTTTTATTTTATGTCTATGTTTTGCCTGCATGTATGTAAGTGTGCCCATGCATGCAATGCCTGTGGAGGCCAGAAGAGGATGCCAAGTCCCCTGGAACTGACATTACAGATGGTTGTTAGCTACAATGTGGGAGCTGGGAAATATAACCCAGGTCCTCTGCAAGAGTAGCCAGTGCTCTTAGCCTCTGAGCCATCTCTGCAGCCCCTACTCTGCTGTCTTATTTCTGTGTCATGGGTAACTGCAATTAATCCATTTACCTTTGGGATGTAGAATTTCTTCTTCTTTTTTTTTTTTTTTTGGAGGGGGGATGTAGAATTTCTTATACTATAGGGCTAGTGTTGCTTCCTCTTGTTTTTTGTTTTTGTTTTCTTTTGTTTGACACAGTCTCATATAACCCAGGCTAGCCTCAAGCTTGCTCTGTAGCAGAGGATGATTCTAAACTTCTGATCTTTCTGCCTGCATCTCCCAAGTGCTGGGGTTATAGGCATCTCGTACCATGCCCAGTTTTATGTAGTGCTGAGGATAGAACCCAGGGCTTGTTGTGTGCTAAGCAAGCCCTCTGCTAATTGAGCCACATCCCCAGTTCCTGTGCTTCTTCCTTAAACAATGGCTTTTTCTTGACCTCTCTCAGATGTCTATGAACAATTCCTTCCTTGTGGTCAGATGGCATGTACTTAAGTACACAGCATCTCTGTCTCTACGTCCTACCATTTAACTTACGTCAAGGTCTAAGTGAAGGGGCTGGAGAGATGGCTCAGAGGTTAGGAGTGCTTAATGCTCTTGCAGAGGACTGACTGGAATTTGGTTCCTGGAACCCATTTTGGATTAGCTCACAACTGCCTGTAATTCACTCTCCCGGGAATCTAACACTTCTTCTAGCTTCTGAGGGCACACACACACACACACACACACACACACACACACACACATGCATGAGTAGAATTTTAAAAATCTAAAAATAAGAACTAAGTGAAATCTAGTTAGGTGATTCTAGTTAGGGAGTATATAAATATTTCTTCAATAGGAAGAGATACTATAAGCCTGCTTGTAATATGTTTCTCTAGGAAGGCTGGAGAGATGGCTCAGCTGTTAAAAGCACTTTCTGCTCTTGCAAAGGATCTGGCTTCTGTTCCCAGCACCCATGTTGGAGGGCTTATAACCACTGTTTACTCCAGCTCCCAGAGATCTGACACCTTCTTCTGGATTCTATGGGTACTTGCACAAATATACATGAACACATGCACATACACACACACACACACACACATGCACACACACGCGCATGCACACACACAGAGATAATAAACACATGACTAAAAATAAAAATATTACTGGGTGTGGTTGCTCATACCTTTAATCCTGACAGCATTTGGGATTAAATACTTTACCCTGCATCAGAATCACACTTAGGGAAATAAGTTGCTGGGCCTGGACCCCATGTGTGGAGCATCTCTTTCTGGAGGTCAAGGGTGGGGCCCACGACTCTGCATTTTTAACAAGATTCCAGATGTTAGAGATGCTTCATTTAGTATATCAACAGCGGTGCTTGAGGACTGAAATGAAGCTCAGTCAGATGGCATATACTTGTTTAGCCTGGGAGAGGCCCTAGGCTCAACACTTCCACCAAACTGCCACGTTGAAGAGGGACTTGGGGGCTGGAGAGATGGCTCTCTCTTAACAGTGGTTAAGAGCACTGAATGCTCTTGCAGAGGACCCGAGTTCAATTCCCAGCACTCACATGGTGGCTAAGAACCGTCTTAGGCCGGACGTGGTGGCGCATGCCTTTAATCCCAGCACTTGGGAAGCAGAGACAGGCAGATCTCTGTGAATTCAGGGTCAGCCTGGTCTACATAGCGAGCTCCAGGCTAGCTGGGACTAAAGGGAGAACCCGTCTCAAAAATACTAAAAAACAAACAAACAAACAAAATACCAAGAAAAAAAAAGAGGGAATTGGGGAGTGGAGCTGCCCGTGCTGCTTCCCAGCCGTAGTGATGTGGGTCCTCTTCTGCTTTTGTGCTTCGTCTATGCTGTCCCTGGAAAGTCCCTTCTCCTGTCATTGGCTACGTCCTCCACATCCTTCAGGCCCATGCTAAGCCCTGTTGCCTCACAGAACATTTCCTGACCTGTCAGCAGAGTTCTCTCCCCTCTCTGAACTCTCTCAGTTCTCCATTTTCTTTCTTTATTGTTTTTAAATTTAAATTAAATTTTTCATGTGTATGAGTATTTTGGCTGAATGTGCATATAAGGGTGCCTGCGTTGTACAGTGCCTGCAGAGGCCAGAAGGGGATGTCAGGTCCCCTGGAACTGGAGTTACAGCAGTTGTGATACTCCCACTATGTGGGAGTTGGGAGCTGTATCCAGGTCTTCTGCAAGAGCATTATGTACTCCTAACCACTGTGCCATCTCTCCAGGCCTCCCTCTTTTCCATTTTTAAACTGAACCCTAAAGTTGAATCTGTTGTCTTGTTTCATGTGCGGAGTGGTACGTGTCAGTCCTTTTCCCAACTTGATGGCACTAACTTGATAGCCCATGAACCTGCCTAATCAGGCCCCAGTAGAGACAGAGCCAGGGAACTAAAGGTTGAAAAACATTCAGGAAAAGAAATGTGTCTGTACTGAATACATATAGACATGTTTTCTTGTTCTTGTTCCTTAGATAATACAAACCAACACCTATACGCTGCATTTATGTTGTGCTAGGTGCAGTATAGGTAAGCTGGGAGCCATTTAAATTTGGGAGGATGTGCAAAGGTTATATGCAAATAGCACATCATTTTTTATTAAGGATTTGAACATGTGGACTTTGGTATCCATCAGGCCTGGAACTGATCCCCTGTGGACATGAAGGGACAACTGTACATGGTTGTATGTGTCTTTGAACACAGGGCTAAGCATCACGTAGGTAACTCAGTAATTGAGTGACAAAGATTCACAGTGAGTGGAGAAAGGAAGTGGAGTTGGTGCTCTTGTCCCTCCAGCCACTGTTGGCTGCTGCCGGGAGCCAGGGAGACCTGTGATTTGTGATTCTGTTTCTATGGTGATAAACCCCAGCAGTTTCTGACAAAGCCTTCAAGACCTCAGCCTGGGTCCACTCTCAGGCTCTCTGTTCCGGTGCATATTGTCTCCTACGCATGAGAGTCCATCGGTGGACTGCAGGGTGGTATGATAGGGGCCACTGCAGAGAGAGATGTGCAGGGGGAAATCGTGCTTATACTGGGGAGGTGGGCTGGGGCCTGTGAACGCCTCACATGGTAATCACGGGGCCAGCTTGGACTTCGTCCTGTAGAAAGGAGAGGCTTGGTGAAGGGGGTAACAAAATCAGGTTTGCTCTGTAGAAGCCTGGAGTCCCTGGCTTCTTAAGGAGTCATTTACGAAAGGCAAATTTGTGAAGTTGAGAAACTTTGATTAGAAGACTTTGCCTTTGTTATTTTTTTTTCACATAAATTTATTTTTATTTTAACAAATCTAGACCCGTGTTCCTGCCCATTCCCCCACCCCGCCAGAGCTCATGCATTCTGCCAAACATGCTTTTCATCTCTTTCTCAGTCTTTCTCAATATTCTCCATGAGGAAGTTGACTGTTTTGAGCAGAAGTTCACTGTTTCAGTCAGTTCTTTGATGCAGTCCTTTCTGTTGTTGTTGTTGTTGTTGTTTCCAATACGCATTACGCCCACCTGCTTTGGACAAAAGCTCAGGGGGCCATACACAAGAAATACTTACAACTAGGTAATTGGCACTAGCATCCACAGATGAGGGATACCATTCGTCGCCTTTGTTATTTTTTTGATCTGTGTGTAAGTGTGTGAAGGTGTGCATTTGTGTGTGTGAATGCCAGTGTGCAGGTGCCACAGTGCACTTTCAGAGGTCAGAAGACAACCTCAGAGGTCAGGCTTCACCTTCCACCTTTTTATTTTGTTTTGTTTTTTGAGACAGTCTCCCTGTAGACCACACTAGCCTGGAACTCTGTAGACACGGCTAGCCTTGAACTCACAGAGATCTGCCTGTGTCTGCCTTACTAGTGCTAAGATTGAGGGGTAAGCCACCACACCTTCCACTTTTTGAGTCAGGGTCTATTGATTTCTTTTTTACTGTTTATATCAGGCTGGTTGGCCCACAGGCTTCCAGGACTCTGCTGTCTCCACTTGTCCTCTCCCTGTATGAGCTCTGGGATTACAGACACGTGTGCTACCACATTCGGCTTTACACAGGCTCTGGGGATTCAAACTCAGGCCCCGACTCGGGCTTGTGTAACAACCACTTTACCACTGCACCATTTCCCCAGCCCAAGATGGTCAGGTCTCCTTGTCTTATTTGTTTATTTCTTTATTTATTTTGAGCCCAAACTGGCCTCGGGTTTGCTACATAGCCAAGGATGGTCTTGATCCTGACCTTTCCTGCCTCCAGCTCCCAAGTGATGAGATTACAGGTGTAATCTTGCCATACTTGGCCCCCACAGCATGCTTACAGGATTGTTTTGAGTCTAACAACAGCTAGTGATAGAGAGAGCCCAGCTGAGAGCTGGGGCTAACAAGACTGGCTCCGTTCCCCTTCAGTCTTCTTCCTCCAGGTTTTCTCGCTCTTTCTGCCATTCTGTCCCACTGGGAATAAAAGAGAAGTCAGTTGTACAGAAGTTCCTCTACAGGATTTGTTTTAAACTCATCAGAATCAATGGTCAATCAAATGCTTATTCAAGAGGGAACGGGAAGGCTCTGGGGAACAGGAAGCAGATTGTGAGAGGCCAGGTGACAAGGAAATGTCAGATGGATGATCAGCCTAGAGGGAGAATCCGTGTTCACCCTGCCTTTCCCGTGCTGCTTGCTGTTCTCCATCTGGGGTGCCTGCGTACTCTCCAGAACCCCGCACCCCATTGTTTCTGGAGCTGCCTGGAAACCACCCCTGCCCAGGCCATCCGGCAGCTCCCCAGGGTGTCCTAGTCCCTGGGCTTGGTTGGCTTCAGTCTGCAGTTGTAAAGCATTGGCCTCCGTGTTTGGCTGAGTGAAAGCTGGAATAGGTGATGTTTTCTCCAGTCTGCCTCATCTGCATTTGCTCTGGAATGTTAGTTACTTTTCTTGTTGCCGTGACAAGAGGAAATTGACTCAAGGGGAAAAGGGTTTGTTTAGGCAGCCTTCATGATGGGGGTGCAGTCCATCACGGTGGGAAGGCAAGGCAGCAGGAGACTGAGGCAGCTCCTCACTGTGTCCGTAGTCAGGAAGCAGCGAGGCATGAAGGCTGGCGCTCAGCTCAGCCTTCTCTTCTTTATTTACACCTGGACCTCAGCCCATAGAGTGGTGCTGCCCATATTTATTTAGGGTACGTCTTCACACCTCAGTTTATGTAATCTAGAAAACCCCTCTCAGACATATCCAGAGGTATGTTTCCCTGGTAATTTGAAATCCACTCCAGCTGACAACAAAAGTTAACCTTCACACAGTTGTGTTCTCTCTAGCTGCGGTCGGGAATGCTTTCCCAGTCTTTCTCTGCTGCCCACATCCCACCCTCAGATCCCTAACATGCAGTCTTGTGTTGGAGACCACTCCACCGAAAGGCTAGCCCAAGGCTGCAGGGATAAAGCTATGAGAATGCTTCCTTTAACTTTGCGAATAAAAGGGAAATAACCCAAAGGTCCCTTCCATCTCACCTCATGGTCTGTTGCATGTAAATTACTAATAGTCAGCCACCGACTAGGCGTGATGAACAGGAAAGGCTTTGTAAGTTGCAAATGGTTTTGCGAATGTGAAGCATAGGATGAACCAGTGGGGGAATCTCCATTGAGACTTTTTATAATTAAAGGCATTTTATGCATTTTTAACTCTTGGTACTCACAAATTTAACATTTGAGGTTTTGCCAACCTATGCAACAACCCCACTGCAACTTGCAGTTAGGCTAAGGCATGTGATTTCTTCCATCCACTGATGTGAATATTTCATATGAAATAGATAAGGCATGAATTGATGAAACACTACGCTTGAAACACGATTGCATCACAATGTTGTCCTAGGTTTTTTTTTTTTTTTCTGTGTGTTCGTATGCATGTAGAAAAGAGGACAACTTCAAATGTCGTTCCTTAGGTAACTTTTTTTTTTTTATTAATTTTTATTTATTTCTGTATGTGTATGAATGTACTGTCTGCATGCAAGTTTGTGCACCCGTGTCGTGCAATGCCGCGGAGGTCAGAAGAGGGTGTCGGATTCCCCTGACACTGGAGTTCTGGAATTGGAGTTTCAGACGGTTCTCAGCCGCCATGTGGGTGCTGGGGATCGAACCCAGGTCCTCTGTAAGAGCGGTCGGCGCTCTTAACCGCTAGGCCATCTCTCCAGCCCCAGGTAACTTTTTTTAATGTGTATGAATATACTGTCTACATGTAGGTTTGTGCACCCATGTCGTGCAGTGCTGCAGAGGTCAGAAGAGCAAGTCATATTCCCCTGGAATTGGAGTTAAAGACGGTTCTTAGCCACCGTGTAGGTGCTGGGAACCGAACCCAGGTCCTCTGCAAGAGCAGTCAGGTCTCTTAACCACTGAACCATCTCTCCAGCCCCCCCTTAGGTAACTTTTAAAAAATAAATACTTTATTGTATTTGAGAATCTCACACAATGTACGCTGATCACATTAACCCTCAACTCCTCCAGGATTTTTTTTTTTTCCTTTTTCTTTTCTTTTTTGAGACAGGGTCTCCTGATCTGGAACTCCCCACGTAGGCTACACTGGCTGGCCTGCCAACCCCAAGGATCTGCCTCATCTCTGCCTCCCAACAATGGAATTACAGGTTCAGGTCACCTTGCACAGCAATTTTTCTGTGGGTACTAGAGATTGAATTCAGGTCCTCATGCGAGCAAGGCAAGCACTGTACCAGCTGAGGCATCTCTGCAGCCTGTGTTGGCAATGTGGTTTCAAGGCAGGGTTAAGAAGCATTGGTTGGTCTTAAGCTTGAGAGCCCTTCCCCTCTGACTCCTGAGTGGGGATTGGGCTTGTGTTCCACCATGCCTGGCTGGAGTCTTCAAATGCTCATCAGAACAGGCATTTCTTCAGTATCTGTTTGTGTGCCTTTCATTGAGGATTAGGAGTTCAAAGCTATCCTGGGCTACCAATCAAGACCTTGCCTCAAATAAAAGTTTACTGGAATTATAGCCTAATTCCTAAGCATGGGGATTCAAATAGGCAAAGGTTTGTGGAAGCCTGACACTATAGAAAGACTTCAGAGGTTAAGTTTAACTTTGCCACATTTAACTGGAGAGTTTCTTCCTTCAGAATTGTAGCTGTGCGTCTGACAGAGCTCTGTGAATGGTTATGGTGAGCCGTGTGTTTATTTCTCTCCCACTTAACTTCTGGGTTTGAACAGTCCAAGGCTGGGGTTCTGTCTGGGTACAGGCTCATTCCCATTTCCTGCTCTGCCACCCTAGGGTGTGGCCCCTGCCTTTTTACAGACCTGTGACAGAGCTCTGGCTACCACCCTCTAATTTTCAGCCAGGGAGGGGGAAGGAGGGCCATTTCTCTCCCTCCCTAAGTGTTCCGCCTACAACTTCAGACACACCCCTTCCAGTTACATCATCTCACCACACCTAGGTGCTCGGGAATCCAGGAGCCTGGTGCCCATTGAAAAGCTGAGGATCCTAAACTCAAAGAAAGGAAGCGCAGTTCATTCACAGTTCACCTCTGTGTGCCAGTGCACCAGCCACACAGTCGGAAGGAAATCTCAGCAGATGCAAGGAGACCGTGACTCAAAGATTATGTCATCTGCTGGAGACCGAGGACCGTTTAGATATGATTGTCTTGTGGGTTTCACCAAACAGAGGTTTCATTTAAATATATAGAATGATCTTCCTCAGCTCAGTCTTAGGGGCCACCGGTACAGGGACAGGCAAAGGCTGACATCCTGAACCCATGACAGGCCTAGGTACAGTGTTGCTTACAGCTGCCTGGTCCTACGGTACACCAGCCTTGGCCCAGCCACTGCAGAGGAGACAGAGTGAGGCCTTTTTATAATTTTCTTTGAACAAAGAGAAAAATGAGTTTCCTATAGAAGTCACACAGCACCACTTATCAAGTGGGATTCGGGGACCGAAGCTTCCCATTCACTCACTTCAGGCCTGCGCACGCTCACTGTCATAGGATCATTGTTCTTTCCCAGCACCCATCTAAAGCAGACCCCAGTTCCTGAGATCCTCCCCGAAGCTCCCAACCCAAGCCCAGATCCCACGGGAGGAGGCTTTAACGGTGCTGAGTGAGATTACTCACCCAGGCGTCCTCCCCCACATGCAGTGAAAGATGACCCCAGCCCGTGAAGCTACAGTGTGCTCTTGTGGTCTTTGCTGGAAGACAGAAATGGGTTGTGCAAGGTGATACTGTTCTGTGAGTTCAGAACCAGTTTGGAGATCGGCTTACCACCTCAGTCCAGTTTCTTTACCTCTGAAAATTTCAATTTCTTTGATCTATAAATTGAGAATTGTGACACAGTTTAGGAAGATTGAGTGAAAAAAATATGGGTGAACATACTTTCTTCCTCCAGTGCTGGGGTGGAACCCAGGCTTTCACATATGAATTATTCTAAACATTTTTATTAATGTGTTATTATTACTATTATTAGATGTGTGATGTGGTGTGTACAGACATGCATGTGCCATGGTGTGCATGTGGAAGTCAGAGGACAGCTTTCAGGAGACGGTTCTCTTTCCACCTTGCTCCAGCGAGCTCTGTCTTGCTGTCTGCCCCTGCACCGCACACTCCAAGCTAGCTGGCCCAGAAACTTCCACGGATTCTCCTGTCTCCACCTGCGTTTCCCTGTTAGGAGTGCTGGGATTACAGATGCAAGCACTGCATGCAGATCTTTTACATGGGTTCCAGGGATGTGCTCAGGTTGTCAGGCTGAGTTGTCAGGCAGCCACTTGCCTGCATTCTTAATCCTCCTTTACCTTTGCTTGGGGAAGTAGTAGGCACCAGGAAGCTGGTGCTGGGGGTATATGCTAAGGAAGCCGCAGCATGCAGTCCAGGAAGAACCCACTGGGAAGGAAAGTCCCGTGAAACACAGATGTCACATTCACCCGGATGGAGAAAACCAGCTAAAAGAAAGGTGACATGGTGATCCATTTTGTGCCATCCGAATAGTTAGAAGGGAGGGAGCCTTTGCCCTAACAACCACTATAAGCGCTCCCACTGGGCTGCAAAATTCTGAAGGGAAATTCTAGAGCTGAGGTATCTGTTCAGTCCCTGGATCATCTTCATGCCATTGTGAGGAGATAGATAGAAAGGGGCTGACTGTGGCAGAGAAACCCAGGGGCTCCACCCAGGCAGGGAGGGCCAGCCGAGGTCCAAGCTGAGGAGTCAAGATGCTGGTCCGTTTCTCTTTGGAGGAATTGGGAATTTAGTCATAGCAAAGCTGCTTCAAATACTGAGGAAGATGTTGATTACTGGCTCTACATCCCAGCGCTCAAGAGAATCTTCTGGATTATCCAGCACAGCCTTCAAGCACTAGCCCAGGAGTCACTGCTCCAGGGGCTACGAGCTTTCACCTAGAGCTCGCTGTGATAAGGCTGAGCCGCCGGGGAATGAGGGCCGCCCCAGGAAGGCTCAAATTCTGTCTTCTGAATTTGCATTCCCCCACCCCTACCCCAGAGGGTACTTCCTAGGCTGAGGAGACAGGAACTAGCATAGGTTGTTAACTGAAGATTCACGGGCTGCTACTGCTAAAATTTGATAGGAAAAGTGGACAATAAGCCCCTCCCCTAAAGAGTGTGCTTCCATTTTCTTGTTGTGACAATGACTGTCTCATGTAGTTATCCTCTAAGAGCTAGCCCATGATCCTGGTCGTGCGTGTATGTGTGTGTGTGTGTGTGTGTGTGTGTGTGTGTGTGTGTTCATGCCACATGTGCATAGGTGTCCATGGAGGCCAGGAGGGGGTGTTGGATCTGGAGCTGAAGTTACAGATGGTTGTGAACTGCCCTACATTAGTGCTGAGATCCAAATCCTAGTCACTGTCTGGAAGAGCAGCAGATGGTTTTATCTGCTGAGCGGCCTCTCCAGGCCCTAAGAAGCTCTTTTAAAATTAAGACCCTGTAGGTTTCTGGAGGGTGGGCAGTGTGTGGCCTTCAGTGGACCAACGCACTGTCTTCAGCCTTCCTTCAGCTTCCTTTTGTATCATGTGGCCCACTTCCAGATCTCAAAGTGTGACAGCATGGGGGTGGGGGCTCCAAGCCACTTCCTTTTGTGACTAAATCTGAGGGGACAGGGGGCAGGCTGGGGAAGTGTGGTTGGGGAGGCTGGATGCTGGAGAAGTTGGTGATGAGTGTGGAGTAGCTATGTGCTAGTATCTTTGTCATAAAAGGACATTTGTGGCCTTTAGTGAGTGCCAGGCAGGCAGAGCCTAGGGAACAGGAAACCCCCCTCCACCCACAGCCTTTGTCCAGGGACTGGTTTAGCCGGACACACAGGTTGAGAACTGCCCTGTATTTTTATCTAGAAGGCTTTCAGGAGGAGTCCGTCCAACTTTTCCCAATGCTACATTACCAAGTAGCTAATTAGTCTAGAAAACTGTTGCTGGCCTGCTCAGTGGCAACAAAGGATCTCTTACAGAGATCTTGCATTACATTCAAGCTTTACCCATTCCACTCAGGCTATTTAAAACCCTCCTGGGTACGAGGAAGATGGTATCCTATGCCTCACACCAAATTTCTGCATTTTGCAGCTGGGCGTTGAGATTTGGGGGGAGCGGGGGAGTGAAGAGGGGATTCGGTGTTTGAGTAAGAAAAAGAAGGTCGGTCACCAAAACTGTAATCAGCCTAAGTGACAGGGAGCGAGGGGAGCAGCACTCGGGCTGTTTCTGAACTGAATGAAGGAGAGTGTTCTGTAAACAGGGTCACTGGGTTAGGATTCGCTTGCTCTGGCAGATCAGTGATGTGTGTGGACTTGTGTCTTCTCGGTTTACCTGGCAGCCAAGGCTACTGTTTCACAGCTTGGTGTGACTTACATCTGTGTTCTTTTCCCTGGTAAGTCACTAACTCCTTCGGTGTTGTTTTGGTTTCTTTATATGACGAAAGAAAAGAATCTCATGTCAACAGAACCCATTTTTTTTTTCACAATGAGACTTCGAATACACATTCAAGTAATTTGTGAACCTTTGTGCCCTAAAAAAAACAAAACAAAACTATCCGCAGGGCCTGCCACAGCACCCTGAGAAGGTTTTGATGCCTAGGTTTAAGTACTGAATCAGTGAATGACTAAGAAAAACAGGCTGTGGTTAAGGGGAGCAACGAGATCACAGCTGTTATTAAAGGAAGGCCGTCCCTGACATTACTGCATCTCCAGTTCCTGTGTGTTTGTGAGTCCTGAGGAATTGTGGAGAACACTAGCAATAATTTGTATCTCATTAGTTTAGTTATGGGAGGGGGGAAAAGAGAGTCCTAAAACCTTTTCACCTAAAGTGTAACCACCCTGTCTTTTCTGTGGTGCTTTAGCAGTCAATGTTGAATTCCCCAAGCCACCTGCATGGTTTTCAGAACCCGGCTCCAGGGCGCTGGGGAGGAGTCTCCGTCAGCTGACGATTGCACGAGGCTCTGAGTTCCATCTCCAGAACCCACCTAAAGAGCTAGGCACGGCGGCCCATACTTATAATCCCAGCGCCAGGAGGTGGACATAAGAGGATCCCTGGGTCTCACTGGCCAGCCAGCCTCGCCCATAAGAGGCCCTGTCTCAGAAAACAAGGTGGATGGCTTCTGAGGAACAACACCCTAAGCTGTCCTCTGGCCTCCACATAGACTACACACAGGTACATGTGTACCCCCTCCCCCATGAACACATGCGTACACACGCACACAAATTTTTTACCTAAAGTGCAAAACCTTTATTATTTAATTTCAAATGCTTTCAGCAGTCACTCTTGAACCCACTAACCCATATGCAGAGTTTTCAGTAGCGAGCTTTGCTGTCTGTGTAAGCGCTTGGGTCCTTAGGGCTGTGATGATACGGCGTGGAGACTGGGCTCCTTCTGGAAGTTCTCCCTCAGCTAGCTGCTGTAGCCGTGCAAGTGCACACAGGTCCTGTTCTAGCAAAGTCGGCTGAGGTGATATTTCCACACATGAATTTTTTGCCCAAAGGAAATGGTTGATGGCTCTCGCAGGTGGTCCTGGAGACCCCATAAGAATAAGATTGGCTGGACCGTGGGCCGCTGCTCAGGGAGACGGAGCTGGTCTACTGCACAGGCTCCACCCTCTCCACCAGTTCTGCTTAACCCTCAGTCTCCGATCTTCATATGGCTTTAAGCCATCTGGTCCCAAAGAGCCTCGTCCACCCCCATGTTGTAAACTGTTAATCACTGAAAGGCTTAGTAGTAGCTGGCGCTGAGAAACAGGGTAGGGGCAGGATGAGCCTCCAGGCACCACGAGGGGTATAATCTCCACATGTAACAGGTCTGCCTACAAGCAGAGCTGCTTTCCTCTCAGTATTCTTTAAGCACACTTGACTCAGGGGCGGGAGAGATGGCCTAGCGGTTAAGAGCACCGACTGCTCTTGCAGAGGACCCGGGTTCGATCCCCAGCACCACATGGCGGCTGAGAACCATCTGTAACTCCAGTTCCAGGAGAACTCCAGCTCCAGGGGAATCCAACACCCTCTTCTGACCTCCGCGGCATTGCACGACATAGGTGCACAGACCTGCATGCAGACAGTACATTCATACACATAAAAAAATAAATTAAAAAAATTTTAAACACACTTGACTCATGGTTCTGGTTCTCAGCCTTGTTTACCCGCACCTTGTGAAGGTGGATCAGCACCCTAACCCTCCCTCCCAAGTCCCAGCAGCCTGTGAGGAAATCAGCTCCCATAGGCTCTGTGAAGGCCAGATAGGTGTTCCTTTGCCCTAGTCTGTCTGAA
Source organism: Rhizomys pruinosus (assembly GCA_009823505.1). Taxonomy (NCBI): domain Eukaryota; kingdom Metazoa; phylum Chordata; class Mammalia; order Rodentia; family Spalacidae; genus Rhizomys; species Rhizomys pruinosus. The sequence continues at coordinate 500,316 of VZQC01013739.1, forward strand.
AACCTCAGGGCCAGGAATAATGCATTTCTCTTTAATGCTAAGTAACAGGTTTTAAATGTGAACATACTCAGAGTCAGTTGTTAGTGTTTAACAAATAGGACATTTAAGTAGCACCCACACATCATTGGGCAATTATAACAGGAAAAAATAGAAATTAAGAAATTATGCTATAGGAAAATTGAACAGGACTTAATGAAGTCCTAAGAATGAGCTTGCACCTCTAGATGTGGCATCCTGAGGAGGGCACTGACCTAGAATTCTAGCCAAAATTGCTAGAGCTGAATCTAATTATGACAAAATAGCAGACAAGCCAACCAGCCTGAATTCTTTTAAATGTCAACAATCGTAAAAGACATACAATCATAAAAGACAAACTGTTACAAAGTAAAGAAGATGAAAGAAATCAGGCAACTAAAAGCAACACATATATGTTCCTGAAAAGGGCAGGGGCCGTGGGGAGTGTGGCCGTGGAGGGTGTGGCTGGGGGGGGGGCACAGGGTCGCTGGGGAGACTGGAATATCAGTGCACAAAAGAAGTCACACTGCTGTTGCTTCCTGACCTCTGGTTATGAGGAAACTTCTTTCTTGGGAAACACACATTGTACTTAAAGCATAAATGTCATTACAGATCCGATGTTTTCTAGGGAAATCCTGAGTGGGGGGAGGGAGAGGGAATATGAACATAAATTAAAAGCAAACAAGGGTTACAGAAATTACAAACTGGTGGAGTCTAAGAAACCTTTGTATGTTTTTTGTAACTTTTGTAGCTTGAAATTATTTCAAAAAATGAGGCTACAGCACCCCAAACCACCTATCATCCTGACTGCAAAGACAACGAAAGAGAGGGAGGGAAGAGGGAAGGAAGGAAAGGAAGAAAAGGAAAAAGGGAAGGAAGGAAGGAAGGAGGGAGGGAGGGAGGGAAGGAAGGAAGGAGGGAGGGAAGGAGGGAAGGGCTATTTATCTTCACTACCCTGGAATGGATCAGGACTGATCAGCAACTGAAAGAACAGGAGAAAGATCTCCAGATCCTTTCTGCACTGCATCCTGCTGAGTCTGATCCACTAAGCTTGTGGCTGCAGATACAGCCAGTGTGTGCTGGGAGGACAGCGGTCCCAAAGAGCTGCATGGCAACTGAGCTGCTCTCTTGCCTTGGCCCTGGCTGGCCCAGCTCTGCCCTGCAGAGCCAAGAATTCACTCAGCAGCAGTAACTGTGCCACCAATTGAGGTCAGTAAGAAAACAGATCTGTTTGGGGTTGTGAAGCTGCACACTGTGATGAGTGATCAGTCAAGAATGTCCCCCCAGTGAAGGGGTGGCCTGGGAACCCTGCATTTGGTTCTTAATATCCTTGCGATGCCCAGCATGGAAAACAGGAAACAGCAGTTAAAATGGGAAATCGCTGTGGGCTGAATTACTGTAATCTGTCATCTGACTTAGAAGCTGGCGTGGACCCTTCATCCACAGCGGGATGCCTCTTGCTTTTCTGCCTTGACAATTTTGCCCTTTCACAAGTGTGGAGCTTACCAAGCCAAGAGGCTTTTTGCCTGGAATTGCTACCTTTTAAGTATGCTTAGAAATTGGAATCTTACAGGGCCGTTTGTTTTCTCCCTGTCTCTGGGATAAAACGCACTGTAGCTTCTCTTCCAGCTTGCTTCATTTCTAAGTGGGCGAGGTTGAGCACACACACAGAGCCCAGCCTAATAATAACCCAGCGATAAGTGGCACGGCTGTTATCATGCTAGGCTGCTCAACAGCGATAGGTCCCCCAAAGCAAGAGACAAACTGTGCGGGGTGGCATGGTGGGGTACTTGCTGGGTAACGCTCTGACTACAGTGGCTTGGATCCTTCTTCCTTTTGGAAGGAAGATGGTTTGTCCGTGTGACCTGGCTCGATCCCTCTGATGGAGATTCCATCTTGGCCTACTGCTTCCTGTCTCCAGTGCCAAGCCCTCAGCCATGCCTTCCTGGCCTCTTTAACCTAGGCTATGATGTCTAACCTAGGCTAGGATGTCTTCCACACAAACCCCATCTTAAGCACAGCTGTTTTATTTAGGAAGTTCTCATAAGAAGAGCTCCATCAAACACGAGTGATACTAGTTTCTCCCTGAGCTTCCTCTACCCTTGTTTTCCTTCTCAGGAATGTCTATTTTCTGTCTTTCTTTGGGATCCTAAACTCAAATCTGATCTCCCTGCAGCCCACTGGAATGAGTCATCTTTAGTGATTTTTTTTTTTCCAATCATGCATTCATGGGATATACTTTTTTTTTTTTTTTTTTTGAGACAGGGTCGCCCTTTATCCCCAAGCTGGCCAGGAACTCATTATGTAGACCAGGCTGGCTTTGAAGTCACAAAGATCCATCTACCTCTGCCTCTCAAGTGCTGGCACTAAAGGCATGCACCACCAAGCCTGGCTGCACGTACATTTACAAAGCTATTTATGCATGTGGCTCTGTTAGGACAGAGGGGTACAGAGCCAAGACAAATCTAAGCCCTCAAGTGGCTTCCAATTGCAAAAATGGAGAGATGTATAAATAAGCCTTCTGTGGAATGGGAAGAATACAGGGAAGACTGCTTAGAATTTGTAGACACTGATGAGGCAGTATTTCTGCCTCTTTTTGTTCAAAGGTAAACTAGATTTGGACATACAGAATTGGTTCTGGGTAGTTGTAATGTTAGGAGCCCAGACAGCAGATCTTCCAGAGAGTCCAGGCTGGGCTGGTGGCAACCTGGGGAGTCGGCCAGGGAGCTGAGCTTTGAAAGTGAACTTCACCACCTACTCCTGAAGAACTACCCTATGGGCAGGAGAAGCCTAGTATATTGGAAAGGCCAAAGATACCACTGTGTAGCGGCACGAGCTCCAAGACAGCCCACGTGCCTCCCTGAGTTCTGGTGGCAGATTGAAAAATGGAGTTGAGAGGCATGTTGACTGGCATTTCTAGGACCCGCAGACCTTCCCTCCAAACGGATTCATTTGCAAGTTCAGCTTGCAAGCATTTGCATGTCAGGTATACAGACAATGAGCAGTATTGCTCTGCTTAGGTTTCCTTGTTTGGAACAAGGAGTAGGGAGAGAGCTCAGATAGAAGAAGGTTTAACGCGGAGACTGTGTGAATTCACCCAGTCCCTAAACTGGGTCTCGGATAGGGAGGGATGTCTGCATTTAAAGCAGCAAATCGGGGCTGGAGAGATGGCCTAGTGGTTAAGAGCACCGACCGCTCTTACAGATGACCCGGGTTCGATCCCCAGCACCCACATGGCGGCCGAGAACCGTCTGAAACTCCAATTCCAGGAGAACTCCAGTTCCAGGGGAATCCGACACCCTCTTCTGACCTCCGAGGCATTGCACGACACGGGTGCACAGACCTACGTGCAGACAGTACATTCATACACATACAAATATAAATAAATTTAAAAAAAATAATAAAGCAGCAAATCTAGAAACATCTAAGCGACCCCAGCATTCTATAAAATATCATCTTAAATTCACAGTAATTTGTCAGTTGTTTGACTCAAGCAAGTGTGGTTACGATATATGTGCATATTGAGCAGATGGATGACGGGCAGAGCAAAGGAAATGATGCTCTGAGGCCCTGCCCAGTGGAACTCGAGTGTCCCTGCTCAGTGGAACTCAAGTGTCCCTGCCCAGTGGAACTCGAGTGTCCCTGCCCAGTGGAACTCGAGTGTCCCTGCTCAGTGGAACTCGAGTGTCCCTGCCCAGTGGAACTCGAGTGTCCCTGCCCAGTGGAACTCGAGTGTCCCTGCCCAGTGGAACTCGAATGTCCCGCTTTGAAGAGGTCAGACTTGTCTGCAAAGATTCTTTTTAAAAATATTTTATTTATTATTTTTATTTTATGTGTATGAGAGTACTGCCTGCATGTGTGTAACTGCACCACTGACATGCAGTGCCCTCAGAGGTTAGAAAAGGGCTTTGGATTCCCCTGAAACTGGGGTTACAGATGCTCGTTAGCCATCATATGGGTGCTGGGAATAAAACCTGGGTCCTCTGCAAGAGCAGCCAGTACTCTTAATCAATAAGCCATCTCTCCAGCCCCACAAAGATTCTTTAAAAAAAAAAAAATCACATTATTTTAATTTATGTGTATGAGTGTGTTGGCTGAAGTGCTCCATGTCATGTGATGCCCAAGGAGATAGGAAGAGGGTGTCGGATCCCCTGGAATGGGAGTTACACTGTTGTCAGCCATCATGTGGCTCCTGGCCCCTCCTCGCTCCTGAAATGCAGATCTGACCATCTGATGTGGAAAAGTTGGAGGAACTGGGAAGTCTGCTCACTGCGTGCATCTTGGGGCTTCTACGTTTAATATAACTGCTTTTCACTTTAAGATGAAGATTAAACAGACAGGCATAGGGGCACACGCCTTAATCTTAGCACTCCAGAGGCAGAGCCAAGCAGATCTCTGTAAAATAAAGGCCAGCCTGGTCTGTGTAGCTGAGTGCCAGGCCAGCTGGGACTATAGGGAAACCCTGTCTCGAAGGACCCCTCCCAGAAAGATGCAGATGAACAATGCCATTTTTATAGGCTTGTCGAAAGGAGCTACCCTATCTAAAGTGCTCAGAGCATTGCTTCCCGCAGTGAGTTCATCCCCACACAGCCCCATCCCTCTCTTATGTACAGGAACCACGGGGGTGGGGTAAGGGAGGGTAGATGCACAGGCACATGCGCATATGGAGACCACAGGACAGCCCTGGATATTGGTCCTTAGGCGCATCCCACCTTTTTTGTTTGAGACAAGTACTCTCCTTGGACTGAAGCTTCTACATGTTGGCCAGGCTGGCTGGCTTTAGGGCTTCTAGGATCTCCCTGTGTCCACCTCCATCTCATCTCCCATCACAGGAATCTCCCTGTGTCCACCTCCATCCCATCTCCTATCACAGGGATCTCCCTGTGTCCACCTCCATCCCATCTCCTATCACAGGGATCTCCCTGTGTCCACCTCCATCCCATCTCCCATCACAGGGATCTCCCTGTGTCCACCTGCATCCCATCTCCCATCACAGGGATCTCCCTGTGTCCACCTGCATCCCATCTCCATCACAGGGATCTCCCTGTGTCCACCTGCATCCCATCTCCCATCACAGGCATCTCCCTGTGTCCACCTGCATCCCATCTCTATCACAGGGATCTCCCTGTGTCCACCTGCATCCCATCTCCCATCACAGGGATCTCCCTGTGTCCACCTGCATCCCATCTCCCATCACAGGCATCTCCCTGTGTCCATCTCCATCCCATCTCCCATTACAGGGATCTCCCTATGTCCACCTCCATCCCATCTCCCATCACAGGGATCTCCCTGTGTCCACTTCCATCCCATCTCCCATCACAGGGATCTCCCTGTGTCCATCTCCATCCCATCTCCCATCACAGGGATCTCCCTGTGTCCATCTCCAACCCATCTCCCATCACAAGGATCACAGGCAGGTGCCACAGCGGGTGGCTTTTTAGATGGAATTTAGCAATCTGAACTCAGGGCCTCCTGGTTGCAAGGCCAGTGCTTTTCCTCTCTACAGCTCTAACGGTGACTTCTTGATAAAGTTAATGCGTGGTATAGTTCTTGATAAAGTTAACGTGTATGAGGCTTCCCCCTAGCCTGGTATTCCATCTGACAGACTGAGGTAGTTGCTAGCTGTTTTTGTTTATCTTGATTTTTTTTCTCCCACCAACATGAATGTGAGCAGGTGTGTTCCCTCCCTGTGCCACTTGGCCCTCACCACCCACCTCCATAACAGTGTCTTTCAAAACTGTGAACCTGCTAAGCTGAAACCTCCTCCTTTGTTTGCAGCCCCTTTCCATTATCCACAGCCCCCCACATGGACGCTCTATCCAGATTCCCTTCTCTGAGTCCTAGAAAGCCTCTTCCTTCTTTGGCTGTGTGAATGCTGTAAGCAGCAAATGGTGGGGTTCAGATAAGAAAAGGACTCTCCCCATTTTGTAGTCTTGCTTTGTAGGGGGACCATTGTTACAGTGCAGTTGAGATTTTCATCCTACTGGTCAGGAAATTCATGGGAGGGTTACAACAGTGACCCTCATTGTACCCAGGGAAAGCTTAGTCCTCACAATGGGGCCTTTGAGAGCCCAGCCCAGAGCCTCAAAGTGATTCAGCCTATTCAAAACACAATGGGTGACAGAATAGAAAGGCACTGCACATTGTTTTCAGGTCCCTCTGCCTGCTACAGCATTCCTCACTTTCCTTCAGTGCCCAACAGTCGTTCTGTTTCTCAGGTGACACACTTCATTTCACACACACCTGCTTGCCCACTTGAATAGTATGAATTCTAGCCAGCAGATGCTCAGAAGCATGCCCATAATCTCAACACTTGGGAGGTGAGGCAGGAGTGTCAAAACAGAAACTAAAACAAGCTGACTTGGAGACAGGGACGTGCCAGTTGGATATATTTAAAGATAGTCGAACCATTCTCAGAAACCAACATGTTTTCCTGTAAAACAGCCATGAGAGTGTAGGGCGGTAACACAGTTGGTAAAGTGCTTACCTTGAAAACATAAAGCCCTTAGTTCTATTCCCAGCATCCGTGAGGACAGCTAGACATATTAGTATGCATTTGTAATCCCTGCGCTGGGGAAGTGGACCAAGATTCACTGGTTAGCCAGCCTAGTTCAATTGGTGATCTCCAGGCCAACAAGAGACCCGTATCAAAGGAGATGGACAGCTTCCCGAGGATGACAGCCAATATTGTCCTTTAGCTACCACGTGATTCACATAAACACACACACACACACACACACACACACAATTATTGTTTTTAAAAGATAAAGTATTAAATGAAACAGTCACTCTTTATCCATGGCCACCCACACAAACTACCCACCACACAAAATGTACCCCCCAAGTAGTAAGTGATTGGTTCATGTATATCTCTATCTTTGACAACATCTCATCTATATCCCCAGCTGGCCTTGAACCCTCCATTCTCCTGCATCAGGTTCCAAGTGCTGGGATTAGAGGTGTAACCCTACCCAGATGGTGTGCTCTTCTTTATCTAGGGGCTGTTCCATAGGTATTTTCAAAGCTGAATTCACTACTTAGAATGTAGACTGTAGTCAGACATGGTGGTCGCACATGCCTTTAATCCCAGCACTGGGAGGCATAGGCAGGCGGATCTCTGTGAGTTCATGGCCAGCCTGGTCTACATAATGAGCTCCAGGCCAGCTGGGACTACAGGGAGACCATGTCTCAAAAAAATAAAAAAATAAAAAAGAATGTAGACTGTAGTTACACTAAACTAAAAGAGCTGCAGTTGTCTCAGAGCGGAGGTTGGAAAGAAACATTTTTTCTTTAAAATATGTATGGAATTTTATTTTATTTATTCATACAACTCACTCTAGGATCAAACAACTTTTCTTTGTAGTGCGTTTAGATCTTGACGGTTGTTTTATTTCCTCACTTCTTTAATGTTTTCCTCATGTTTAATTTAAATCATTTTCCTTTTATCTTTTTCAGCATCTCAACCCATTTCTTTTCTAACCTTTGTTCCCACGCCTGCTGCATAGACTTAAAAAAAAGAAAGCAACACAATAAGTTAAAGTGAGTTTTATTTCTAGGCACAAAGGGAGCAGCGACTTCTGGATTGCACACAGCCTGTCTCCACCAAACAAATGCCAAATCTTTTCCTTTTGCCTCAACAGAACCTTAAAGGACATGTAGTCACTCCCAGGCATCTTGGGGTGTGGGTTATTTCATAAGTAAGTAATCCTCCTGTACTTCTGGCCAAACTCCCAGGAGAGAACAGGTCACAGACCAGGGAGAATGTTAGAAAGGCTGGTGCTACTTTTCCCCGTAACTGGGGACACAAGCAGAAAGGGGCGCTTGCACACATAGGAATAGAATGTATGGGAACAATCCTTCCAGCATTTTTGCAGCTGGAACCCATGTAAATGCGTTTGCAAATATCTAGTCTCGGTGGCCATTTTGAAGCACAGACCTCTGGGGATGGTGATGCTACCGGTGCCTTTTCCTACTCAGCGCCCGTCTGGAACAGCGGTGCTTTATACATATCTGGGTTGAACACAAGCTTTCTCTGTGTTTAGAGGTTGTCTCTGGGATATCTTTCATGGATGCTTTGAGATAATTTGTATGTTATTCTCAGCATCCTTGACTCTTGTTTTGTTCCCTACAGCCAGGGGGGCCAGTGTTCCCTACTAGCCCTTGCAGGCTGGAGAGTATCAGGCTATTTGACTTGGGAAACTACATACATTTTTTCGTTCAGGGCCAGAGGGAAAGCTCAGTCAGTAAAATGCTTGCCTTGCAAGCCTGGGTTAGGTCCCCAGGATCAATGTGAATGCTGGGTGTTGTGGTGCATGACTTGTGATGGCAGTCCTGAGGAATGCAGACAGGTGCATCTCTGGGGCCTGCTGGACGGTACCAGAACTTGACCTCTGGCCTCCACATGCTTACATAAACATGTGGACATGTATCACACAACATATGTACACCTTTGTGCACATGCACACATGTAAACACACACATAACACACACACACATACATATTTCATCAGAGTCCTACTTCATGTGTGTTTTAGCTGAATGAGAATTACTCCGGGATTATTTTTAATATATTTGAATCCCCTGGTGGAGCTGAGACAACTTTGCCTTAGAGGAAAATCAAAATTTAGTCTACTCACCTCCCCCAAAAAAATGTTTGGGTGAGAATCCTGAAGACTAGGGCATGGGGGAACCCCATCTTTGAAAATCAACTTTATGAAATTCTTTGAAGGGACTCAGCCGAGACCTGGCATCACAGGAAGGATGTCGTCAAAGCTCTGGCATCCCAGTGCCCATTTTAATCTGCAGATCAACCAACCGCTTTGGGTGCTGGAAACGCCCCTCCACTTACAGAGTAGCAAATTCTATTAAATAGTCAAGGTAACCCTTAGTAACCTAAAAGCAGCATGCACTGCTGCGTGTGAAACCTTGCTACAGAGAACATTCTTCATCAGTATAGAGAGCATCTTTCATGGAACAGACATCACTTCCATCAGTGGAAGCTGTCCTGTCCACTAGCCCTCCCCACCTTCATTATACCTCCTTATTTCTAGAATTCTTCTGAAACCAAATAAAACAGAATAGGCAAGTCTGGTGGGATGGTTCAGCAAGTAAAGGTGCTTGTTGCCAGTTCTGACAGTCTGAGTTGAATCCCTGGGACCCACAGGGTAGTGGAAGGAGAGAACTGACTCCCACAGCTGTCTTCTGACTGCCACACAAGCATGAGTGCACATGTGTACATACGATAAGCAAATAAATAAATATATGAAGAAAAGGCTGGAGAGATGATGGCTCATTGGCTAAGACTTGCTGCTCTTCCAAAGGACCCAAGCTTACAACTGTGACTCCAACTCCAGGGCATCCAACAGCCTCCTCCGGCCTCCACACACATGTCCATACCAGCATGCAGACACAGAAATATAAATAAATCTCTAAAAAAAGAACAATGTGTGCCAATAAAACAGTGTATGTCAAGCCCCTAACTTAGCATTTGACACATAGTTGGGGCTCAGGAAACATTGCACACTTGTAGGCCACCCAGTTATCCTCTTGGCTGCTATGTGTATGTCACAAAGTACAGTTTTTAAAAAAAGTAGCAACAACAGAGATTTGTACACAGTTACAAGTTCTCATTACCGTGACACACCCATGCACCACAATCACATCAGGCACGGACAGCTCACTTCTCATTTTCAACTTTAATGATTCCTGCAAGTAAACGTCCAAGCTACATTACAGCTTTATAATTTCTGCAGGCGACCCCTACGTTTCTATCCTCCCCACCTTATTTCTGCTTTGAAGGTAGTACCCAGGATTCCCCAGACTTAGACACAGAGGCCTGAATCTTGGTGGAGGCAAAAGCTCATTGGAAAGTGTTCCCCAAAGTGGGACCGTCCTGTATGGGAGACACTCCATCAGAAAGGCGTAGGAGAGCGTATTGTAGGTCTAATTTGATGTTTAAAAACTAGGAAGGGGGCTGGAGAGATAGCCTAGCGGTTAAGAGCACCGACTGCTCTTGCAGAGGACCCGGGTTCAATCCCCAGCACCCACATGGCGGCTGAGAACCGTCTATAACTCCAATTCCAGGAGAACTCCAGTTCCGGGGGAATCCAAGACCCTCTTCTGACCTCTGCGGCATTGCACTACATGGGTGCAGAAACCTACATGCAGACAGTACATTCATACACATAAAAATAAATAAAATTAAAAAAAAAAACTAGGAAGAGGGGGCTGGAGAGATGGCTCAGCAGTTAAGAGCACCAACTACTCTTACAGAGGACCCGGGTTCGATTCCCAGCACCCACATGGCAGCTAAGAACCATCTTCAACTCCAGTTCTGGGGATTCCGATGCTCTCTTCTGACCTCCGCAGCATTGCACAGCATGGGCACACCTACCTACATGCAGACAGTACACTCATACAAATAAAAATAATAAATAAAATTAAAAAAATGAATTTTAAATAAATTTTAAAAATCTAGGAAGAGTAGGTGTGAGGGCACATGGCTTTAATCTCTGTGCTCTGGAGGCAGAAGCAGGTAGATCTCTGTGAGTTCCAGGAAAGCCTGATCTATGTATGTCCCACATTCGAGGCTGGCCTGGTCTACATAGTGAGTTTGAAGCCAGCTGTGGCTATATATAACAATGAGACCCTGTCTCAAAAACAACAAACAAAAAACTAGGAAGGAATGAACCTCCTCCTCCTCCTCCAGTAATGACTATGTAGATGGACATTGGTGTCTTCATCCAGTCTGACTGCCAGAGGGTCATATTTCACAAATATAGTGGGCCATTGAAGTGGCTCAGCAGGTACAGCCACATGCTGCAGCCTGATAACCTGAGTTGGAGTCCCAGGACCCACATGGTGGAAAGAGAAAAGGACTCCTGCAAGTTGTCCTTTGACCTCCATGTGCACACTGTGATGTACTTATACCCAACACAAAAATGTAATTTAAAAAAGATCCACAGACACCAGTGTCTATAATTGGAGAAGTTAAAGATGTTTAAATGCATTGATTCAGTTGCTTATGGTAACAACCAAAATAGTACCTCTGCTTAAATTTTTTTCTTTTTTTACAAAAACACCCATGCCACAGGTTTGTTCAGGGAGGGCTGAGAACCCACACAAGGATGGGCTGGGACCTGGAAAACCCAAGTTCTGGTCCCGATCTTTGTTCAAGAATGGTCACTTCCGGGGCTGGAGAGATGGCCTAGCGGTTAAGAGCGCCGACCGCTCTTGCAGAGGACCCGGGTTCAATCCCCAGCACCCACATGGCGGCCGAGAACCGTCTGAAACTCCAATTCCAGGAGAACTCCAGTTCCAGGGGAATCCGAGACCCTCTTCTGACCTCCGCGGCATTGCACGACACGGGTGCACAAACCTGCATGCAGACAGTACATTCATACACATACAAAATAAATAAATAAAATTAAAAACAAAACAAAAAAAAAAAAAAAACAAAAAAAAAAAAGAATGGTCACTTCCATGGCCTCAGATTCCTCATCTGCGGCAGGAGAGCTTTGGGAAGTTCGGCTGCTCTTTAAGTCAGTAAATGATTGCCACAAAATCGTGAGGACCTGAGTTTGATTCTTATCTCCCATGTAAAATGCTGGGTATGCGGAACACAGTGGTAATCTCAGCACTGGAGAGGCTGAGATAGGCAGAACCCTGAGGCCTGCTTGCCAGCCTGGCCTGATCAGTGAGCTCCAGTCCCAGTGAGAGGCCTGGTGTGAACAAACCAAATAGCTCCTGAAGAGGGGCACCCCGAGGCTGACCTCTAGCCTCCCTGAACACCTACACATGCGTACTTGCTGCACACTTGTGAGTGGACACACACACACACACACACACACGCACACACTATAGAATGTTCCGCCCAAGCTGGACATTGAACTGAGTTATTCAAATTCATGCTTAGCATACTTGAAGCCCTGGGTTCAGTCCCCCACAGTCACGAACCCAGCATGCCCCGCTCTGTGATGCTTTTTACTACAGACGCTTCCACATTTAGCTTGCTTCAAATGTTTAGCTGTAGGTTGCTCAGTCCTCCATGAACTTCAATCCCTTCTCCCGGGAGAGGGCGTTCTCTTTCCTTCCTTTCCAGTTTCTGAATGTTAAAACATCTGTATTTATGGGGCTGGAGATCTGTGCACCCATCATGTAGTAGTTCGTGTTCTGGACACTGACTTGTGCAACTAGAGCCCTTCGGGAATTCTGCAATTGAGGGGCGTGTCTCCACTTGTTCTCCAGGCCCTGCACCCTTCCTCACCTTCAGGCCAAAGCACAGGCCGCCTCCTGCCGACCGGACTTGCATCTGGGCTATGGCTCCTGAGAGAGAGCCCTTAACAGGAGCCTCAAAAGATAGCCACCTGCCTTCCCTGTCTCCATCAGGGCTTTTAGTTCGGTCATCAAGCATATTATTATTACTATCCCCTGGCCCCTCACAATACCTCCTCAAAATTCCTTGGGCCCAGCCCTGGTTTTATTCCCTTCAAGTCTAAGGTGTGAGTCATGAGAGAAAATGGCAGGACAGGTCCTGAGCCTCCCATTAGGCAATGGAAGGAAAGGGAGTTGCTGCTTTGAGCTTGTGGCTCCTGGTGACACAAATCTGAAATGTTGACTTAGTGGCTACTCTGATGGCTTCTTCTACTGAAATGTGGCCACAGGACCTTTGCCTCTGCTGCAAAACATTAAGACACAGGCAATGGCAAGGCTTTAGTTTGTGAATCTGTCATTAATGACAGTCTTGTCAATGGGGTGCCAAACTAAGTCACATTTAGGTACACATTTAAAACTCCAAAACTTGCTGTGCCCAAAGCATGTGAGGAAAAGAGTTTGTACGCAAGCCTGGTGATTCTAAAGCACTGCTGGATGAAAAGACAGTTGCATTATCTGACTGAGTTCCAGACTTCTAAGACTTTTGCTCTCGAAAGTAGAATGGTCGGGTGTTCCCTTAAAGACTATGCCTGATTGACCTGTCACACTCCCAGAGGCACAGCGGGAAGTGTAACAGGTCATGTCTTACATGTGTATAAGAGCACCATCTGTGTGAAGTGCCCACAGCGGCCAGAGAAGGGCTTGAGTTCCCCCAGAACTGGAGTTATAGACAGTTGCTAGTTGCCATTTAAGTGCTGGAAACCAAACCTGGGTCCTCTGTAAGAGCAGTCAGTTTTCTTAACCACTGAACCATCTCTCCAGCCATGATATTTCGTGGTTTTGAGACAAGGTCTCATCCCACCCCAGGCTGGTCTCAAACTCGTGGCTATCCTCCTGCCTCAGTGTCCTGAACACTGGGATTACAGGTGTGAGCCACTTGAATCACCTTCATTGACCTATGGTGTATTCCTCCAACTTGTATTGATTGACACCACTACATACCAGACACTGGCCTGCATGGTGGGGTCATTCTTTGAAGGGGACAGATGTCCTTTGACTCCATGGCAGAGAGCTTGATCTTGTGGGAGGCTGTGTAGAACCAGGATGTTCTGTGAGTTGTAAGCTGTGAGGGTTACTCCATACACTGCCTGATATGATCTTCTCTCTATCACGTTGTACAGGCAGAGGATTCACGAGTGAGGTGGTGAGCTCTGGAAATATTGCTGTTTCAAAGCCACCCTCTTTGTTATAAGAGGCAGAACCTTCAGTGTTTAAGCATGACCATTTGACACCAGAAGGCCTGGGCTTGAAGTCCAGCTGCCAAGTTACTTGACCTCTCTGTGCTCCAGTTTCCTACCTGATAAAATTGAGGATTAAATAAGATATATATATATATAAGATATTAGAATAAGATTTATCTATTATACCATAATATTTATATTCTCTTTTGTTCATTCAGCAAGTGTATGTGAGGCACCCATGTATTGGTCATTGTCCCAGGTCTTGGGTAGATGATGGATGAGACTCTGTTCTGAGAGTCAAGATCCATGCTGTTGTGGCATGAGGTAAGGTGGGGTGCAGTTCCCGGAGAGGCCAGGGCCTGAGCTAATGAAACAGGAGTTCACTAGGCACTAAGTATAGGGGTAGGGTAGGGCTGAGTTCACAGGAGAGTATTCCATCCAAGCTAATGAAACAGGAGTTCACTAGGCACTAAGTATAGGGGGTAGGGTAGCGCTGAGTAGGGTAGGGAGAGTATTCCATCCAAGCAGGAGACAACGGGATGCAGTTGGTGATCCCTCCTCACACACTCGACCCCCACATGGAGCTAGGGGAAAGCAAGATTAGAGGGGAACAAGGGCAGGTTAGGGTCCCTTGCTGAGATTTGCACTTTAGATGCATGACCAGCTCCCCTGGGAATGACAGTGCCAGGGCTCCAGACTAGGCTTGAAAGGATGGCTCCTGTTACAGACTCCTGGTCACACTCGGATGCCAGTGGCTCCGCCTGACGGAACACCCACCAGAGCCTTTCACCTCACCTGGAGGACTTACGCCTTTTCAGGGGCTTCAGAGGGCCCAGGTTGCCTGGGCTAAGGTGTGGAAACCCATGGCAGTGGGCACCCAGTATGTGTGGGGTGCTGAAACCTGTTCCAGATAAGAGAGTGTGGCAGAGGGGACTTAGATGAAGTCCAGAGGTTAGGAGCCACCCTTCTAAGTTTTCTAGAGCTTAAGAGGGAACCAGGTCAGAACTGTGCTGACAACCCTTGCACGAAGCTGTTCTGGAGAGGGACAGGAAGTAGCAGTTGCCCAAGAGAGAATGTCCCACCTGCCTACAGGCCAGCCCCCACCCTGGGTAGCCACAAGGCATCCCACATAGGGGGGTGGGAGAGTTCTCTGAGGAGAGACTAGAGCAGGGGCCTTGGGACTCCTGACAGAAAGTGTGAGAAATTCAGAGATGAACACAGAATAGATTCTATAAAATCAAAACCCTAGGCTCCCACTTACTAACTGAAGGGGGGTCTGATCCTACCTCGTGAGCCTTTCTGCAGAAAGAAAAATACTTCTGGAATATAGAATGCAAGTTACTTAAACTTCTCGAGACTATTGGAAATTGGTAGGAACGAACCCTGTAGCAGACTGTAGCACAACTTCACAGGTGGATACCACACCAAGTGAGGTGGGTGTGCACAATCCTATGTACACTGCGTGTGTGCGGGGGAAGTATGCATATGCTGTGCACATGTGAATGTCAAGAAGACAACCTCACGTGTCTGTTCTCGCCCACCTTGTTCGAGGCAGGGTCTCTCTGGGCTTTCACTGCTGCATGTACCAGGCTAACAGGTCCGCCAGCCTCAGGAGATTCGGCTGTCTCCACCTCCCATGTCTCCACAGGAACACTGGGATTACAGACACTTATCTGTGCCCGGCTTCTACATGGGTTCTGAGGAGCCAAACTCAGGTCCTCATCCTCGTGTGGCAAGTGCTTCACCCTTGAGCCATCTCCCCACGCCCATGAATATTCATAAGTTTGTGTCTGCTTTTTTTTTTCTTAGTATTTTTACATATTGAGGAAATAAAATAATTATCAAACTAATGTAGGTTTTTTTTGTTTCTCTTTTTTATGAAGATGATTGCCTAGGACTAAGCCAAATTAAAAGGGATGGTTTATAGAAAACTTCACAGATGGAATTTGGATCTAGAAAATTGTTAAGGTAGTTAGAAATGGTTGTGGGTTTAGAAACATGCTGTATGCTAAACCTGGGAAATCACAGCAATTTCAGGTAGGCATTCCTGGTAAGGGCATAGCACATTCCCACTTCAGATATTAACATCTAAATTACCTTTTAAGTGGAAACAAACACAGACTTGGGTATGTCCTTGCAAATTTGTTGTTTTTTGGTTTTTGTTTTTTTTTGGTTTGTTTCTTGTTGTTGTTGTTGTTGTTGTTGTTTTGAGACAGGGTCTCATATAGTCCAGGCTGGCCTCTATCTGACTCTGGACCCAGGAATGACTTTGACCTCCTGATTGAATTGTTCCTGCCCCACCTCCTGAGTGCTGGTTGGGATTATAGGAGTGAGGCACTACATCCAACTTATGTGCTGCTGGGAATTGAACCCTGGGCCTTGTGCATGCTAGGCAAGCACTCTACCGACTGAGTTAAGTTCCCTGCCCCTGCCTTTAGAAATTGAAGAAGAAATGACCTAAAGACCTTGTTTCACAAACCTGTGGTCTGATGGTGGACAGTTAACCCTTAGCTTGTGATGGGGATGTTTGCCTTCCTCCAGTAGTTGGGTAGGGGGAAAAAAAGGGATGATAACTGGAGAAAACTTCACCACAAAACCTTTAAACCATGGTGGCCATTAACCTTCCAACGAACACAAGATAACTCTTTTGTTGTTGTTTTATTTTGGTTTTGTTTTTTTTATTTTATTTATTTTGTATATATGTGAATGTACTCTCTGCATTCAGGTTTGTGCACCCGTGTCGTGCAATGCCAAGGAGGTCAGAAGAGGCTGTTGGATTCCCCTGGAACTGGAGTTAAAGATGGTTCTCAGCCGCCATGTGGGTGCTGGGGATCGAACCCGGGTCCTCTGCCAGAGCAGTCGGCGCTCTTAACCGCTAGGCCATCTCTCCAGCCCCGGTTTTGTTTTTGTTTTTGTTTTTGTTTTTTATACAGGATCTCACTATGTAGCCCTGACTAGCTTGGAGCTCAATATGTAGACCAAGCTAGCCTAGAACTCACAGAGATCTGCCTGCCTCTGCCTCCCAAGTGCTGGGATTAAAGTGTGCACCCCCATGGCCATTTGTCAGACTACATAGTTCTTGAAATGAGACGCATATTGGGTCTAGTGCTTCCAGAATAGTGAAAATCTGTATGTTTTATATTTGTAGCGATTTCAGTGACTTAGTATCTGTAAAGTGCTTCTAACAGTGCCGGACAGTGGGAACCATTGTGTCCATGCTTCATCACACTTATGATGCTACTGGTTGTCAGAGGGATGCCATCATTGATGCATGAAACACAACAAAGGGCTGCTGCCAGCTAAACTATGACCCCCCATTGGTTGGGACAGACAATATCACAGAATGTTAAGATGGGCTAGAGAAATGCCTCAGCCGTGAAGAGCACTAACTATTCTTAGCCGAGCATGGTGGTGCACACCTTTAATCCCAGCACTTGGGAGGCAGAGGCAGGTGCATCACTGTCAGTTCAAGGCCAGCCTGGTCTACATAGTGAGTTCCAGGATAGCTGGGGCTACAGAGAAACCCTGTCTCAAAAAGACCAAAGCCAAGCATGATGGCGCACACCTTTAATCCTAGCACTTGGGAGGCAGAGGCAGGCAGATCTCTGTGAGTTCAAAGCCACCCAGGTCTACGGACCGAGTTCCAGGCCAGCTGAGACTAAAGGGAGACCCTGTCTCAAAAAGACCAAAAATGCAGAGGACCCGGGTTCAAGCCCTAGCACATGGCAGCTGGCAACCCTCCGTAACTCCTATTCCCAGGGGAATTCAGCACCTTCTTCTGGTGTTCGTGGGCATTGCACAGTGCAAGTGTATTTACACACATGCAGGCAATACTCATACACAGAAAATTAAAAAATAATAATAATAAAAAATTTGGGGGGGGTCTTTTTGAGACAGGGTCTCCCTGTAGCTATGGCTGTCCTGGAACTCACTCTGTAGACCAGGCTGGCCTTGAACTCACAAAGATCCGCCTGCCTCTGCCTCCCAAGTACTAGGATTAAAGGTGTGCGCCACCACGCCTGGCTATAAAATATTTTTTAAAAGATGTAAAAGGTTGTGCTGGGTGTGGTGGCGCACGCCTTTAATCCTAGCACTTGGGAGGCAGAGGCAGGCAGATCTTTGTGAGTTCAAGACCAGCCTGGTCTACAGAGTGAGTTCCAGGACAGCTGGGGCTACAAGGAGACTCTGTCTCAAAAAAAAGACAAAAAAAAAAAAAAAAGATGTGAAAAAAACATCTGAGAGTTGGGGGATATGTTAACTGCTCATCTGTAGTGTCTTAGATTGCAACTATCCATTGATAAGAAAATAGTGCTTTGGTGGGTTGACATTTGAGGGTCAGAAGGTCATGGGGAGCTGTTTCCTCTCCCAGGACCCATTGTTTGGAAGAGGAGTTTGCTGTGACAGCAAGCTGGACGAGTTAAAAACTACAGAAATCAGCATCATTTATAGATTTTGGTTTTTATTACATTTATGTGTGGTGTGTGCCTGTGTGTATGTGTCTGTTTGCACATAGTGCATTGTGGAAGTCGAGGACAACTTGCAAGAGTCTATTCTCTTTCTACCTTGTGGGCTCTGGGGCTCAAACCTAGGTGGTCAGCCGTGGTGGTGCCATTCCTGCTGAGCCATCTTACCACCCAGACTTCATTTCATCTTATTGTGTGTGTGTGTGTGTGTGTGTGTGTGTGTGTGTGTGTTTTATAAATATATTCTTAGTATTAAACAAAACCACATAGCACATTTAAGGATAAACTACTCTAACTATATTTTCATGCAGTTATTATATGTGAATCCAATCACATATTCAAGTATGTTCAATTAAAACTAGACACCTTACTGTATCTTTTTGTTTGTTTTTGTGGGTTTTTTGAGGGGGAACTATTTTTGAGACAAGGTCTCTCTGTAGCCCCAGCTGGTCTGGAACTTGCTATGTAGACCAGGCTGGCCTTGATCTCACAGAGATCTGCTCACCTCTGCCTCTGCTGGGATTAAAGGCGTGGACCACCACACCTGGAATCTCTTCTTTTTTTGAGACAGGATTTCATGTGCCTCAGACTGTCCTCCAGTTCACTAGGTTAGCTGAAGATGGCCTGGAATTCCTGATTACCCTACATCACCTTCTGAGCTGGGATGACAAGTGCGCACCAAGAGGTTTATGTAGTGCTGATGGAGCCCAGGGCCTCGTGCATGCTACGCAAGCATTCTACCACTGAGCTAGATCCCCAGTTCCTTCTTCTTGTTTCTATGGAAGTGCTGCATTCTAGGCCAAGAGAAGCCAGACAAAAGGTACAACCCCAGAATGTCAATGAGAAGGCCAAAGTCTAAGCGTTAAGGCTGTTCTTTTCCTGGTATGACTCACAGGAACAACAACAACAACAAAAAACCTCTGTTCAACTGCAGATTCGACATCATTCATTGTCCATTGTACCCAGAAAGACATAATTTAATGGTTTCACAGGAAGATGCTCTTGGGGTGCTGGGGACCCAGAGACTCTGGAAATTGGATCAGCTACCCTGTCCTATTTAAGGACCAGTTAAGTATCCCACAGGTGACAGCCTTGCCTGAACAAATTCTTCCATAAGCAGCATAGAATCACAGAATCTATTCTTGTTTGTTGTCTTGTTTGTTTGTTTGTTTGTTTGTTGTTTTGAGACAGAGTCTCCCTCTAGCCCCAGCTGGTCTGGAACTTGCTGTGTAGACCAGGCTGGCCTTGATCCCACAGAGATCTGCCTGCCTCTGCTTCCCGAGAGCTAGGATTAAAGGTGTATGCCAACATGTCTAGCACAGAATCCATTCTTAAAACCCCGAGCCTGGTTTTTGGATCAGAAAGGTTGGTCAGTGGCTAAAGCCAACCCATGTTATCATATTTACATTTTGCTACATTCCATAATGTGGAAATCCCAAGTCCAAAATATTCGAACCAGGAAGACAGCTCAGTGGGTAAAAGCACTTACTGGGCAAGCCTGACCATCTGAGTTCAGATCCCTGGACCCCACATAGAAAGCCGGGTGCTGTAGCAAGCCTCCTCAATCCCAGTGCACCCACAGAGAGATTTGTGGGTCTATTGTAAACTCCTAAACATAAAATTTTCCCAATCAAATAAGATGCTTATTTTATTTTTATTTAGTTGAGTAGTGCTTAAAAGTCTAATACACGCTTTTAACTTGCTCCCTAGAAATACTATTTAGGAGTGGTCACCCATCCCTCCCAACACCAGGCCTGTATGTTTCTCAGAGCCACTTAACAGCCTCCCTTTTTTGGCCTCTGAAGTACATTGCCTGTGAAGAACTCCTTGCCTAGATGAGGCAAGGCGCTGCTGTGGCAGGCACGGGCCACTCCAGACTGCAGGGGATAGACCGGATAATGCCGCCTGTGTGTGCCTGCTGACTCACCTTTGCTCTTCCTAGGCCGCACCCTGTAAACACACAAGGAGCCAAGGAGGCCCCACCTTTTAAAACCAGCCAGAGTCAGCTTCTGGGGCTCCTGCCACATGGTCCATTCTTCCCTGTGAGGGACCCTGTGTCTGGGTGTCACCTCTTAAAGCAGGCCATTGTGTGGACATGGACATGCCCTCCTTTCCAGAAAGTATGTATGAATTGATGGCTTTTCCAATAAACTGAAACTAAATGTAGGGCCAAGAAAGTCTCCCCTTGAGCCCTAACTGACTTGAAGTTCTCAAATTTGCCGATAATTTGAGGGCTACAACTATTCAGTTTTCATACCTCCAACCCTCCACCTTGCCCAACAGCCTCTTTGTTTAAAATCTTACTGTTTGGGAGGAGAAGGTGCCAAAAGGAGTAACTTTAAAAGAAAGTAGAGAGAGGAGAGGAACAGTTCTTGAGGGGATAAGAAGGCTGCCACGTGGGGAAATTCCTGTCCCGTGTCCCATCTCCTCCATGTACGTCACGCTCCAGCCAGGAGCCGGAGAACAAAAGGGAAATGGGAACATAAGGGAAATGCAAACATATGGTCGGGCCATTTCCCCAGAAAGGTGGCACGCCCTCGGATTTCTGGAATGCAGTTTGTGTGCTGGAGCAGCCGGCCCCTATCTCCCAAGGCGGAGGCCGTGAATGGTAACCTTGGCCCACCTTGTCTGTCCGTCCTTGATTCAGGAAGGTCTGTTATAACTCTCAGTTGTCACCTGCACAACACCTTGTTCACCTTTAACCCCGCTGGATAGCCGGCTGAGAGCCTGCAGGTCCACCCTTCCCTCTGCTAGGTCTTCCCAGCTCAGCCCCGGCTCTGCCTGCTGGGTTCTGACCTCTCTCACAGTCTGGCAAGGGCAGCTTTCTCCAGGGCTCTGAGGGGCTCTTGTTCTCTCCCATTATCTCATCAGAATTTCTGAACATTTTAAATAAATGTATTATTATTATTATTTTATTACTGTTATTATTATTATCAAGATAAGGACTCATTACGTAACTGTGGCTGGCCTAGAACTCACTAGATAGCTCATACTGGCTGCAAACTCCCAGAGATCTGCCTGCCTCTGCCTTTGAGTCCTAGGATTAAAGGTGTGCACCACTGTGCCTGGTTTAATTATTTTTTTTAATTTTTATTTATTTTCTATGTGTATGAATGTACTGTCTGCATGCAGGTTTGTGCACCCATGTTGTGCAATGCCGCGGAGGTCAGAAGAGGGTGTCGGATTCCCCTGGAACTGGAGTTCTCCTGGAATTGGAGTTACAGACGGTTCTCAGAGGCCATGTGGGTGCTGGGGATTGAACCTGGGTCCTCTGCAAGAGCAGTCTGCGCTCTTAACCACTAGGCTATCTCTCCAGCCCCTAATTAATTTTTTTAAGTTAGCATACAACTTACCAGTTTCCTTCATGGATCTCTACATATCCATCATTCTATTTTACTCTTACCTATGATATTCCTTCTCTCTGAGACATTTCTCTATTCCATAACTAATTGTTTGCTTTCTTGAGGTGGGTTGGGGTGGAAAGGAGAATGGAGTACTAAGGCAGTCAATAAGGAGAAAGTGGAGAAATCCCCAGATGTCTCACCAGAAGAAAGTCTAGATAATACAGAGTATGGGAGACCATGAAGACTGAGTTCATATATGCTGCTATCACAGCCTTGGAGGTGGAGGAAGGAGAGTGGAAGGAAAGTAGTGAGAAACACACAAACACACACACACACACAGAGAGAGAGAGAGAGAAACATGACTAATTGTATATAGAAAAATGTCTAATGCTCTAATGAAAACTAATGTCAGGATTGGATTGTTGGTGGCTTACTGGTTAAGAACACGGGTTCTTCTTACAGAAGTCCTGGCCAGGTTCAGTTCTCACCAACAACATTGTGGCCATCTGTAACTCCAGTTCCAGAGGATCTGACACCCTCTTCTGGCCTTCATGGGCATTGCACATGTGTGGTACACTTAAATACATGTATATACAGGCAAAACATGCATACACATAAACTACAAATAATTGGAATTTTTATGTATTTTTAAATTTTATTTATTTTTATGTGTATGACTGTCTGCATGTAGGTTGGTGCAACTGTGTCATGCAATGCCACAGAGGTCAGAAGAGGGCGTCGGATTCCCCTGGAACTGGAGTTAAAGAACATGGCAGTTCTCAGCCGCCATGTGGGTACTGGGGATCAAACCCCAGTCCTCTGCAAGAGCAGTCGGAGCTCTTAACTGCTATCTTAACGGCCATCTCTCCAGCCCCTGGAATTTTTTTTTTAATTCTAGTGTTTGAGTTTTTGGTGTTGAGAGGAGGTGGTCGTTAGCAAAGAGTGTGCCTTTCTGATGAGGAATCCTATCCAGAGACAATCTGTCCTGCTGTGGTTTGCTGTGGGTTGCTGGGAAGGCTGTGTGAAGAGGCCCTATTTGGATGCATCCATAAAGAGAACTGGGTCCACTTTCTGTCTTTGCCACTTGCCCTTTGGGAGTTCTTTTTTCTATGCAGCAGGGAAACGCTAGTGTTTTTCTGGTAAGGTTGATTGGAATAGTAAACCGACCAACCTCTCCAAGTGAAATAGCTCACGGCTCCACAGGATGAATGTTCCACAACCAACGATGGGCCAAAGTCCTGATAAATATATCGTAAGTTGAAAATCTCATAAATTGGAAATGCATTTCACACACTGTAGTTTAGCAACATAGTTCTGCTCTGCTGGGCCACAGAGGAGGGAGGAGCAGCGACGATGATCTGTCCCACCATGGCCGGGCTTCTCACTAGTCCACGAAAGGATTGAAGTTGGAGATACGGTTCCTTGCGAATGCGAATAATTGTCATAATTGTAAAGTAAAACCCAAAAACTGTACATCAAGCATCGTAAGTTGGGGTCATCTATAGTAACCACATTCTTGGTTCCTGTTGGACAGAGAAGACTAGAAAACGAAGAAAGAAGAATTGAGGGCATGTAGCTCAGTTGATAGAGTGCTTGCCTGGCATGAAGGAGGCCCTGGGTTCCCTTCCCAGCACTCTACAAACCTGGCATGCTGAGATTATAGACATGATGTATGCTCTCAGCACTCAGGAGCTGGAGGCAGGAAGATAAAAAGTTCAAGGTCATCCTCAGCTACATAGTGACTTTGAAGCCAGCTTGAGCTACATGAGATTGGGGGGGGGGGGTTAGAGAGGAACCAGGGTGGCAAGTGTGTTCCAGAGTCAGTGATACAGTGATAATCAGGGACAGAGGAAGCCAGCAGCCTTGGCAGGGAGCCTTTTTCTCCTGGGAACTGACTTTTACTAAGAGGCGGGAACAGCCTGCAAGGCAGATGGCAAACTGTGAGATGGAGAAGAGTCAGCCGGACCAGAGGCTGCAACATGGGTTTCCTTTAGGGTCTGTACAAGCATATACACCATGGCACCAAACTCCTCTCTCTCTCTCTCTCTCTCTCTCTCTCTCTCTCTCTCTCTCTAGATATTAAACAACCACTCATCCCTGGCCTACAGTTCTGTTCAATTGTGCTTACATTTTTCTGAGAGAAAAATGACATTTTGGGCCTTTTTTGAGTTGGTGGACATTGATGAGGGTTGTAAAAAATAACAAGCCAACAAACCTCCAGGTTGGTTACCCTGGGACCTTGGCATTCTGCCCAGAAAGCTAGAGGGGGAGGAAGGTGGGCAAACAGTACCCTGTGCTCTATCTGGTTGACGTAGACCCTGGGCATTCGATGGGAGCCCAGGGAATCAGGCTGTGGCCAGTGCTTTTCCTCTGTTTCTGCTTGCCGCAGAGGAACAAGGAGTGGTGGGCCTGCGGTAATTTTGCAGAATTGATGTGTGTGGTTCTGGGAAAGCCAAATATATCATAGGGACAGTTTCCCTCTGCTAGACAGCATGGGTGGCAAGCCTTCTAGAACCTCTTTCTACGGCTCAAGTCTGTGACGTGGTCCGTTCTTCCTGTGGTGGCTTCCCCTTGGCTGAGTTTTGAAGATTGCTTTCCCTTCAGAGCCGCTTAGACTTTGTTCTTAGCAAAGCATCTGTGTCAAACAAAACAAAGCAACTTCATAAATTTTGCCAGTGAAATTTAATATGGCTTCCATCTTGTTTCTTTCCAGTACACTTGTCTCTTAAAGAACCTCTGCTTCCGTGTTCTTGGGATGGCATCAGTGTCTGAGCAACTGATCTTTGTAAATAGTCATATTTAGGACTTTTCCTGCTTTGTTGAATTCCTGCAAGTGGTGAGTTGACAGACAGAGGCAGGACTGAGCTTTCTGCTTGGTTTAATGCTCACTGTAGTAGCTTAGTAGACAAGAAGCGTTGATGGCAAGGGACATTATTCTAATATCTTGTCTCCTGTTTGCCACCATTCCATATGTATCAGGTTTTTGCCCTGGTGAGTATGGATTATAATGAATGCCTTTTCCTCTCATTTCCCCTAGAAAATTCAAATTATTTAAATTTTGTTTGTGTTTGTTTATTATTTGTATGAGTATTTTGCCTGCACATTTGTAAGTCCACTACATTCTTGCAGTGCCAGAGGTGGCCAGAAGTGGGCACTGAAACCCTGGAACTGGATTTATATACGTAGTTCCTGTCCTCCACATGGGTGCTGCGAGCTGGACATGAGTGCTCTGCAGGAGCAACCTCTACTATTAAGGGCTGTCCATTTCTCTATCCCCCTCAAATTATTTTAGATCTACCTGAAAGGTCATCTCTTCAGCCTGTGCCAAGATAAAGCCATATGTCTCAATATGTATTTTGTCTGTTTATTTTTTATATTATTTGTTATTGTTAGAAACAGTCTTTTTATATAGTCCAGGCCAGCCTGGAACTTGTGATCCTCCTGCCTCACCCTCCCAAGTGCTGGGATTATAGGCATGGACCACTAGGTCCAGCTTCATATGTGTTTATGTGTTTACTATTAGTGATGCATGAATTGCCATCTGTCACTATTTAGATCTCCAGCCAGGTGTGGTGGGGCATGCCTTTAATCCTAGCACTTGGGAGGCAGAGGCAGGCGGATCTTTGTGAGTTCAAGGCCAGCCTGGCCTACAGAGTGAGTTCCAGGACAGCTAGGACTACAGGGAGACCCTGTCTCAAAAAGACAAAAACAAAAAACAAAAAAACCAACAACAACAACAAAAACCTATTTAGGTTTCCTTCAGTGGTCTTTGAGCTCCCAGACCCTTCAGCCCCAGGCCTGGGCCATAGCTGAACATGTGGGGATCACTCCACAAGAGGTTTTAGAGGCCCCCCCAGTACAAAGCTGAGCACCCCAATGGGTCTAAGTCAAGGCCTCATTAATTCAGGGAAGCCATTGGAGTCAGATGGGATCCCGAATATTCTGAGGTACTGCTCAAGCTATACTGTCAACATCTTGGTTAGTGACCATCATCTCAGTCTGGCGTATCTTATGAATGTAAATGGCCAATGCAATATGGCCATCAAGAAGTGTATGGAAGATGGGACTAGAGAGATGACTCAATGGTTAAGAGCACCGAATGCTCTTGAAGAGGACCTGGGTTCAATCCCCAGCACCCACATAGTAGCTAATAATCTCCCATAATTCCAGTTCCAGGGGATCTGACACCTTCTTCTGACCTCCTCAGGCATTGCATGACATGGATGCACTAACGCACATGCAGTCAATACACTCATACACATAAAATAAAAATAAGTAAAATATTTTTTTAAAAAGAAGAGAAGTAGGAAGAAAATGATTTCAGGTGATTTGAAGGTACGGCTGTGCCCCTTTGTGTAGTGTAACACATGGTCTCTTCACTTCCGGGGTCTGTTATGGAATTGCCAAAAAACAAGTCTGCAAAGCTTCTGTTTTCTTTTTTATTTCACTGGCGAGTTGATAAAGCATATTTTAGGTGGTATGAGTTGGTTCGCCGTGTGTGGGGCTGAATCAGCATTCTCTTCAATGCTGTCTGCGTATGTGTTGTTTTCTGTAATTCTCATGGCAACTCAGTGAAGCAAGCCTTACATGTGAGAAAAGAGAGCTAGAAATGTGGCCCAGTTGATAGAGTGCTCACCTAGCGTGTGTGAAGGCCTGGGTAGAGTGCTCACCTAGCGTGTGTGAAGGCCTGGGTAGAGTGCTCACCTAGCGTGTGTGAAGGCCTGGGTAGAGTGCTCACCTAGCGTGTGAAGGCCTGGGTAGAGTGCTCACCTAGTGTGTGAAGGTCTGGGTAGAGTGCTCACCTAGCGCGTGTGAAGGCCTGGGTAGAGTGCTCACCTAGCGCGTGTGAAAGCCTGGAGTGCTCACCTAGTGTGTGTGAAGGCCTGGGTTTGGTTCCTAGCTCTGCATAACTCAAGTATGGTGATGTACACCTGTAACCTCAACACCCAGGAGGTAGAAGCTTCCAGATCATCCTCGGCTACAGAGTGAGTTTGAGGCCAGCCTGGGCTACATGAGACCCAGTCATTCATAAATAAATAAATAAATAAATAAATAAATAAATAAATAAATAGATAAATAAATAAATCTTCCAGCATATCCACCTGGGTGACTTCCCTACTTACTTGCTTGAACTGGTCGCTGATGGGTCAGTGATGACAAAATGTTTATTTGTTGTTTTGTTGCATTTTATTTGAGGAGTAGTTGGGAAATCAGCAGGTTTAAATTTGCTTATGAATCTTTTTTAAGAAACCAGAAGAATGTGAAGGACTCTCAACCACCGTGTGTTGTTCACAGGGAAGCAAAGGCGTCTACCGGTACCATTGGCAGAGTCACAATGTCAAGCACAGCGGTGTGGATGACATGGTGCTGCTCTCCAAGATCACGGAGAGCTCAATCGTGGAGAACCTCAAGAAGAGATACATGGACGACTACATCTTTGTATCCTTTATCTGGTGCTCTGCAGAGCCCCCAGGATATGATAGTTTCCACAATACAAAGTGGCTCTCTGCCCAGTGTCCACACTGCCTGAAAGTCCAAGCTGATAGGATTGGCCCTCAGTGTTTGCCTTTTGGAACCAGAGGCTGTGCTTTCTTGTCACTTGGTTTAGGTCATGCAAAGGGCAGAAATGAAGCTGAAGCATGTTCCTGGCATTTCATGAGGTCGAGATGCAGCTCTGTTGTACTGTCTCTTTGAGCTACAGCAGATTATGTATGGTGTCCTGGTTTGCAGAGTCCTAGCTATAGCATATCCTGGTGACAGCAGAGACTTCAAAGGTTTAAAAAGATCGCCTCATGAAAAAGCAATTTTTCGAGATTTTCTGAATCTTCAAATTTACTAAAGGAAATATGAGAAGGGATGAACAGCTATTAAAGATACCTGATATTCCCAAGTTGTTCTTCCTGTTTTAATTTTAGTTCCAGATGCCATTTTAAATAATACAGGATGGGGCAGGTGAGAAGGCCCAGCTGGTGAGGGGCTTGCCACCAAGCTGAACAACCTGGGTTTGATCCTGGAAACCCACCTTGTAGAAGGAGAGATCTGAGTCCCATGAGTTGTCCGCTACATATTCACAGTGGCACACATGCACCACGGCATATACATAATGCACACATAAATGATAAATGACAAAGACAAAAAATTAAAGTAGGATAAAAATTTGATGGAAACGTGTGTTGGTAAATAGAAAACTGTGGGATTTGAGTAAATTCTTACCAGAACCAGGAATTTTGTTTGGGGCAACCGTGTGAGGCCATAATAGTACCTCTAACCTGGCAGATAAGATTACGAGCACCTTTGTTTTTATTTTTGGATGTATTATTTTTATTTACGTGTATGTGTATGTGTCTGCGTGTGCACATACCCTTTGGATGAGATTTCTTTCTTTTTATTTTTTTTTGGTCTTTCTGAGACAGGGTCTCCCTTTTTAGTCCCAGCTGGCCTGGAGCTCACTATGTAAACCAGGCTGGCTTTGAACTCACAGAGATCCCAAGTGTTGGGATTACAGGTGTGCACCACCATGCCCGGCTTGGATGAGATTTCTAAGCAAAAGATCAAATAGCAGCAGACAGCCAGCACTGAATGGTTACTTCCAAACATGCACCGGAAACTGGCTGGGCAGTCAGCTAGAGTTCCTGATTGAGATTTTTCTCTCCATTGATGCTCTTCCCACGGCTGAACTTCCATTTCTGGCCCCCACTGCAGGTACTACATTTTATATCATGGGCTAAACAATAGTAACCTCCACTGGAAATATTTACCTTCTAGCTGTCCTCAAGGGCACAGTGTTTTTAACACTTGTAGCTGTTTGCACTTTCCCCTCCCCATTGCAGAGCCAGGAATCTAGCCAGGACTGGGAGTTTTGGAGGACACTTGACATAAACATGCTTGATTCTGAAGTAGGGGAATGGGCAACCCAGCTTCTAGAAGCAGCTTCTCAGTGCTCAAACTGCACACAGCAATTTACCAATATACCGTACAGCACATTATTACACTATTGTTAACTTACAATAACAACTTCTGGACCAGCGGTAGCCTGAAGCTTGCAGACAAATCGTGCCCACCACTGTTTCTGTAAATGAAGCTTCCCTGGACATAAGCACACTCATTAGATGACTGACTCTGCCACTTTCATAGTACAGTGGCCAAGCTGAGCAGTTGAAACAGATTATTTGACCCATGAAATCTAAAGTAGTTACTTTATGGCTCTTTACAGAGTCAAGCTAGTGACCCTTGCACCACATACCTGCTCAGTTTCCTTTAATTTAACCCTATGAAAATAGCTATATGTACTTTAACTTTTTTCATCTCAACTGCTCAAAGTAAAATTTATTTATCTGGATTTATCACTGCCAAAAAAAAACCCTCATGTGTATGACTCCATGATACATTGAAACACATTGAACTCATTAGTTCACCTTCCTTTTTTTTTTTTTTTAAGATTAACTATCTGGGTATAGATGCACCATATATAATGCAGTGCTTGCAGAGGCCAGAAGAGGGTATCAAATTCCCCCAGAATTGGATTTATAAGTGGTTCTGTGCTACCAGTGTGGGTGCTTGGAGCGGAACTTGAGTCCTCTACAAGAGCAGTGAGTGTTTTTAACCTCTGAGCTATATCTCCAGCCCCAGCAGATAAAATTGAAAAAAGCTGGATGTGAGATATGGATCTGGAGATGACTTGGATGGATTTGGTGACCTTCATAAGTAGTGTGATCTGTGTCCTGCGTCTTCACCGGTACAACGGGAGCAAAACTGAATCTCCTGAATGAGACTCTTGTTAGTAAAATGAATCTGTATACAACAACCATTACTTATGTTATAGCTCAGATGAGAGCAGAGACATAGTTCTCATAGTTCTGAATTTTTTTCCAGAAATTTAATTGTATAGTTACTATACATTCAAATAGACTCTACCACAGAAACCGTTTATATGTGTGTATGGGTTTTATGTAGCCAGCATTGGCTTCAAACTGACTATATAGCCAAAGATGACCTTGAACTTCTGATCTTGCCTCCGACTGGGTTTACAGGTGTGTGCCACCACACCTGGTTTATGCAGTGCTGGGGATTGAACCCAGGGCTTTGTGCATGCTGGGCAAGCATTCTAACAACTGATCTGCATCCCAGACCTAGAAGCTGTTTAAGTGGTAGATCAAAAGCTTTGGAAGGTAGGCTTGGTTTTTGCATTATTTACATAAAAATGTAAGGTTTGTTGTTTGCTTGTTTGATGTGTGTGTCTGTGTTTTCTGTGCACACTTGTGTGTCATGGTGCTTGCACTCTTGCATGTGCATATACAGCCAGAGAAGGATATTTGGTGTCTTCCTCTATCACTCTCTACCTTGTTTTTTAATATTTATTAATTTTTATTTTTATATGTTTGAGTGTTTTGTCTGCATGTATGTAAGTAAACCTGCATGTACAATGCCTGCAGAGGCGACAAGAGGATGTTGAATGCCCTAGAACTAGAGTTAGAGATGGTTGTTAGCTGCCATGAGTGTGCTGAGAACCACACCCAGGTTCTCTGCAACTTCAGCCATTGCTCTTAACCACTGAGCCATTTTTCTAGCCCCTATTTATTTATTTATTTTATTATTATTTCTTTTTTTTTTTTTGTCTTTTCGAGACAGGGTCTCTCTGTAGCCCCAGCTGTCCTGGAACTCACTCTGTAGACCAGGCTGGCCTTGAACTCACAAAGATCCGCCTGCCTCTGCCTCCTGAGTGCTAGGATTAAAGGTGTGCGCCACCACGCCCGGCTCTAGCCCCTATTTATTTTTATGTATGTGTTTGAGCCTGCATGTGTGTATCTGCACCACATGTGTATGTGCAGTGCCTGAGGCCAGAAGACAGTGCCAGATTCCCAGGAGCTACAGTTGCAGATGACTGTGAGTTACCTGATGGGTGCTCCGAACTGAACCTGGGTCCTCTGCAAGAACAGGGTTTTTAACTGTTACTCCCATCTCTCTGGCTTCTCACTGAACCTGGACCTTGCTGTTTGCACTAGACTGGCTGGCCAGGGGACTCTTGGCATCCATCTGTCTCCACTTCCCCAACACTGGAGTTACAGGCTCGTGCAGCCACATCTGGCTTTGATGTTGTTCTGGGGATTTGAACTTGGGTCCTCTTGCTTTCACAGCAGTGATTATTACCTACTGAGTCATCTCCCTGCCTCATAGATGTGTGTTTTTTGATAAGCTGGATAAAAGATAATTTTTTTAATTATTTATTTATTTATTTATTTCTTTATTTCTTTATTTATTTATATGAATGTACTGTCTGCATGTAGGTTTGTGCACCTGTGTCATGCAATGCCGCGGAGGTCAGAAGAGGGTGTCAGATTCCCCTGGAACTGGAGTTCTCCTGGAATTGGAGTTACAGACGGTTCTTAGCCGCCATGTGGGTGCTGGGGATCGAACCCGGGTCCTCTGCAAGAGCAGTCGGTGCTCTTAACCGCTAGGCCATCTCTCCAGCCCAAGATAATAATTAGTGGCAGTAGTTATCCGTAGTAGGTCCACCCTCAACCCAGACAGCCTCACTGTTCCCTGGGATGAATGTTTACATAGAAGACCCCAGAAGCTCTTTGCAAACAGACACCATGACTATATAGCAAGAACAAATTGCACGGGCCTTTTCAGTCGTCCATGGTCATTCTACCTGACTTACGAAATGCAGGCAACACAAATCACGATAAATCTCACCTCCTCGGGTGATTTCTCCCTGACCTCTTAGCATGTAGCTTTCTCCTCCACAAATACACACACACACACACACACACACACACACACACACGTGCTTTCTCGCTGTTTAGTTTTAACAATAATGCATCAGCCCTCATCACATTATTTTTATTTCCTGCACAATTCTTGGCACTAAATGTGTTGTATTAAGTGTTCACTGGAAATCTGTTGACTGTCAAGACTTTTTAAATTCAGGCAGCAGAATTTTTAAATGACTCACATACAGGGTTGGGGGAGGGGGCAAGGAAGCCCTTTGAATCAATAACTGACTAATGTGCCTTCTCCCAAGGAAATGAGTTACTAACCACGAATGACTTTATGTTTAGACTTCTCTACCCTCTTGGTATATGGGAAGTTCTGAATAAATGTGCATTCCATCAGTGGCAGGGCGGGAGGGTCACTTTCAGCTCCAAGGAAGCCTGGTGGTACTGACAGAGGCTTATAGGATACTACTTAGTTCCTGTCGTCCCCCCCCCATCTTTTCTGCTGATAAGTGATGACAGCTGCCTGCACCACTTCATTCTCAAAGGATAATATATGGCATAGCATCCTATTGAGTTACTTTGTCTATTTCTTCTGTTTATTAAAAGTGAGTCATATAATTGCTCTTTTCCCTCTTCTTCCCTTAATACCAGCACACTGTTTTGTATCAAAGGCCAGCATTTGGTGCAATCAATTGCTAATGCATGTAGGCCAAGTGGACAATTCTTTTTGTTCTCCACTAGGAAAAAGAAAATCCATTTAGAAAATGCTGGCATTCTCTAACCAGTGAAGCCCTGTGTTTTTTGAGCTGTTTATCTTCATGCAGGGAAAGCTGAGTTTACCACCCTCTTGTGGAATTCATTGAGACAGTTGCCACATTTCTTACAATTACCTTCTAAAATATTTGAAGGGAAAACTAATTTAAAATTTTAAAAGGAGGAATGCATTGCAGCACTCTCCACCATCATTGGCCAGACACTATTTCCAGCCACTTGGCTGATGAAAATAATTCCCATGCCGAACACTTCACACTGGTCTGGTCCAACTGTCTCCAAACTTGTTTTTCCTCAAAAGCCACACTTAAACGTGTTTGGCATTTTAAATCCCTCAATGAGGAGTTCAGACTGTCCTGCCAGACTGACAGAGCTCTAGGAAGCTTATGCAGTCTTTCAGAGTTCCTGAGAGGGAACAGGGTGCTGGGGGGGGGGGGACATAGGTCTGGTGATGGGAGCTAAGGGCTTGAGTGCTCCACATATACAACTTTAGACAGAGCCTTCCTTCATTTTCCCAGTGATAAATGCAGGGTGGTTGGCTCCTCCCTGTAGGCTGTTTAGGGGAATACACTATTACAGTGCTCTTAGCTTTGCCTAATAAGAAATTTAGAACAGATTTGGAGGACTGTGCATGTTAGTTAGTACCTGGCTAACATGCATGAAGTCCTGGGTTCATCCCCCAACACCTCATAAACTGATGCTGGTGATGTACACCCTTAATCCTAGGAGGTAGACACAGGACAATCAGGACTTAAAGATCATTCTTAGCCGGGCGTGGTGGCACACGCCTTTAATCCTAGCACTTGGGAGGCAGAGGCACACGGATCTCTGTGAGTTCAAGGCCAGCCTGGTCTACAGAGTGAGTTCCAGGACAGCTGGGGCTACAGGGAGACCCTGTCTCAAAAAGACCAAAAAAAAAGATCATTCTTGGCTACATAATTAAGTTTGAGGCCAGCTGAAGCTGCATGAGACCCTATCTCAAAAATAAATAAATAAATAAATAAATAAGCAAATAAATAAATGAGGGTTTATAGAGATGGCTCAGCATTTAAAAGTACTTGGTGCTCTACAGATGACCTAAGTCTGATTCCCAGCACGCACATTGGATGGCTCACAACACCTGTAACTCCAAGTCCAGGGAGATCTGGCACCCAACCTGGTCTCCACGAGCACATACTCAGGCACACATACATATGAATAAAATGATTCTATTAAAAAAATCAATCTGTTAGAAACTTGCTGAAATAAAAAAGTAATATTTATTCATGGTGATCATTTAAATTATTTGCCTAACTTAAGGAAACTAACTACTGTGCATAACTCTGAATTCATATGCATCTGTCAGTTTGACTTAAGGTAACAGAAAACAGTGTGAGTCTACCTGTGGAATATGTTGGTTTATTTTTTCAGTGCTTGAAAGATACATTCAGACATAGTTGATTTGGGAAGACACCATATAGTTTTTAAGTTAACTTGCATGCTGTAAATGTGTTTTGTGTTTAAATAAAGGAAAAAAAATTGAAATGTAAAAAAAAAATCAATCTGTTAAAAAAAACAAATATGCAGAAGTATACTACTACTGCATTTCAGGGAGAAAAAAAGACCATTTTCACACTAAATATGTCAGAAGAAAATAGTATAAAACCAGAGAATATTCTTTTATATGGAAGGAGTTGAGCTTCTTTTGTTTTTACATTATTGTTTGGGGATGCAAGGCACATGTGTCATACAGAGGAAAGCTTTTAGTCATCTTCTCTCCTTCCACTTTTAAATGGATTCTGGGAATCAAACTCAGGTCACCAAGCTGGTAGCAAGTGCCTTGACCTTCTGAGCCATCTCGCTGGCCCTGAATTGAGCTTTATGAAAAATTCAATGTGTTCTTTTTTATTTTTCATTCGAGACACAGGTCAATGAACATTCATAGATGCATGGACAAGCATCTGGGAAACAGTCAATTAAAGATCCAGCAGGTACCTTCTGCCTCTGTCTATTGAGAGAGGTGTCCCTCCCTCCTGTTTTTTTGGTATCAGGGCTGCATATCTGCCTTCATTTTGAAAATTAACCTGGAGCTGAAGATTATGCTAGTAGAGACAATTCAGGCACTCCTGAATTATACAGTAGGAGTGGGAGGGAGCCCTGTAGGACTTACCTGGAGTTCCCGCCCCACCCTGGAGCCCTAGGCTCTCTGGGTGTTCACTGAGTTCTCTTCAGATCCAGCTGGGAGAAAGGGCAAAATTGTTTAGATAAACCATGAGGTCAAAAAAAAAAAAAAAAAACAAAAAAGGGGCTGAAAGAGATATGCCGTAGTGGGGTTAAGAGCACCGATCGCTCTTGCTAGAGGACCCGGCCCCAGCACCCACATGGCGGCTAAGAACCGTCTGTAACTCCAATTCCAGGAGAACTCCAGTTCCAGGGGAATCCGAGACCCTCTTCTGACCTCCGCGGCATTGCACGACACGGGTGCACAGACCTGCATGCAGACAATACATTCATACACATATAAAAAAAATAAATAATAATTAAAAAAAAAAAAAAACCATGAGGTCAAAGTCTAAATGTGGCCAAAATGTGTTTGTTTCCTCTAAATCTAAAATCCTGTCATTCCTGATGTAGGTAAGCTCGTAGGTACTCAATATAGAATCAGGACACATGGTCCATTTCAAACTAAACTTTATTTTTTGGCCATCTTCTCAAATAATGATGACCTTGAGGACCCTCCTGGGAAATTTAAGGGGGCAGCTATGATCCCCCTCATGTCTCCTGAGCCATTAGCTCATCATTGCTCTAACATCTTTTTTTTTTTTTTGTCTTTTTGAGACCGGGTCTCCCTGTAGCCCCAGCGGTCCTGGAACTCACTATGTAGACCAGGCTGGCTTTGAACTCACAGAGATCCACCCGCCTCTGCCTCACAAGTACTAGGATTAAAGGCGTGCACCACCATGCCCAACTACCTAGCATCTTCTAAAAGAGATTTTTTTTTTCTCCTCTGAATGTCTCTTAAACCAAGTTGTTAGTTAGGCAGTGCCCTCAGAGGTCAGAAGGAGACTTCCATTCCCCTGGAACTGGACTTACAGATGGTTGTTAACCACCATGTGCATGCTGGGAATTGAACCCATGTCTTCTGTAAGAGCAGCTGGTGCTCTTAACTACTGAACCATCTCTCTAGCCCTTGTGAGCTGTCTAAATAGAGAATATTATAGTCTAAAAAATGTTAGTGATGTTTGCAGCTCATATGAACCTGAGTTCAGAGGCAGTGCCTTTGGCTTATGTCTTCAGGACAACTCTTTTTTCTCCGTGAGCAGTGATCAGTTTGTCTGAGACAAGGTGGCATCTACAGATTCTCTTTACAGCTGAGGGAAGGGTCACTCTCTTCCATGGGAGGATCCGGTCTTCCCAAGTTTATTTTATTATTATTTTTGTTGTTTTGTTTGTTTGTTTGCTTTGGTATTTTTGAGACAGGGTCTGCCTGTCGCCCCAGCTGGCCTGGAACTCACTTTGCAGACCAGGCTGGGCTTGAACTCACAGAGATCCACCTGCCTTTGCCTCCTGAGTGCTGGGATTAAAAGTGTGCACCACTACACCCAGCCCAAGTTTATTGTTATACAGAGACAAACGCACATGGAAAGGATAGTTGGAGCATAGCCATACTTTTTTAATTGCCCTTACATAAGGATTGTTTCATCTGTTGAGCATGAGAATCCAAATGAAAGACAGAACTTATCCATTCAGTTTTGATTAGGTCCATACTATGTAGAAAGGATTCTATAAAAAATAATCCCAGGGCTGGAGAGATGGCTCAGTGGTTAAGAGCACCCACTGACTGCTCTACCAGAGGACCTAGGTTTGTTTCCCAGCACCCACATGGCAGCTAAGAATTGTCTTTAAGCCGGGTGTGGTGGTGCACGCCTTTAATCCCAGCACTCAGGAAGAGAGGCAGGTAGATCTCTGTGAGTTCAAAGCCAGCCTGGTTTACAGAGTAACACTTTAGCATAAGTTGTGTCCCAAATATTATTGTGGACATACTTATAATTTAGACATCATTCATTGTTTACTCAATGTCCAAATTTAAGGAGGCATTCTGTATTTTTATTTCTAAATCTGACAACTCAACTAATAATAGCAATGACAGTGCTTGGTGGTTAGAGAAAGGTGTCATTCATTGCCTGTCCCCGGTCCCCACCCCACATGGTCTGTAGCCTAGGCTGGCCTTGAACTCCTTATGTAGCTGACCTCAAACTTCCGATTCTCCCACCTCTGGAGTGCTGAGATTCCAGACATGTCCCGCTGCTTCACCCCATTCATGTGGTGCTGGGGGTAGAACTCTGAGCTTCGCGCTGCCTGGAAGCACTTTAACAACTGAGCTACATCCTCAGACTCTCGTGTCTAATAAGTACGTGAACCAGCCTGCCAGGAGTTGAAAAGTAGCTCTGCCACTCATTGGCTGTGTCTTTGAGCAGGTTTTAAATTTATGCAGCACAGGACTATACAAGGCTTTGGGCTGAATCAGTAGTAAAGTGCTTTCGGAACAGCAGTAACAGGCTTGTTGTAAGGTGTGTGGGTTAAACGTATCATCAAATGTACCTGCGTTCTGTTAGTTTTTTCACCATTTACAAAGTCTTGGCTACAGCATCATGGAAATCTTTTATCTGCTAAATAGTTGAAATTAAATATTTTTTTAATTTTTTAAATTAATTTTTATTTATTTCTGTATGTGTATGAATGTACTGTCTGCATGCAAGTCTGTGCACCCGTGTCGTGCAACGCCGCGGAGGTCATCCCCTGGAACTGGAGTTCTCCTGGAATTGGAGTTTCAGACCGTTCTCAGCCGCCATGTGGGTGCTGGGGATCGAACCCGGGTCCTCTGCAAGAGTGGTTGGCGCTCAACCGCTAGGCCATCTCTCCAGCCCCGAAATTAAATAAATTTTAAAAACCACTTTATTACCTTCTTTAATATCAATTCAGCCTCACCTTTTAAACTTGGAAGGTCTTTCTCAGTGACAAATAGGCAAAACATTCACCAAGTCATTCTTTACTCGTGTGTGTGTGTGTGTGTGTGTGTGTGTGTGTGTGTGTGTGTATTCCAGAGATACATGACAAAACCTGTGTCTAGAGACTGTGAGTTGAGGGAACAGTATCTAAGTACTGAGCATTGTACACTGAATATTTCATTTACTCCATAGCAAGGCTGTTAAGTGGTTCCTATGTCATCTCCATCATCCATTAACCATGGCTAAGAGATGTGCCTTGCCTGAGTGAGAGTAGAGCAGGGTTAGGAGTCCAGGCCAGCTGAGCCAACTCCCTGGGCTGTTCTGTTTGGCACACGGCTCCTATTATATAAATGGAGGAAACCTCAAAATTTTATGTCTTATACTATTTTAAACTATTTGTTCATAAGTTTTAATAAGTATAGTTTTAATCATTTATTTGTAAATAAACTTAGTTTTAATGATTTTCTTGTATAACCTAGGGTTATTTTTAATTTAGCGGTTAAAAGAAAAATTTGAGGCTGGGTGTTGTGGCATGCACCTTTAATCCTAGCCGTGGGAGGCAGAGGCAGGAGGATCCCTGAGAGATCAGGGTCAACCTGGGCAGTGTTCCAGGTGGGCTATGACTAGTGAGACCCTGTCGAAAAAAAACAATATAAAAAAAAAAAAGAAAATTTTGAGGAGTTGGAGAGATGGTGCAGTGGTTAGAGCACTGGCCGCTCTGGAAGAGACCTGTGCTGTGCAAGTTCAGTTCCAGGGGTCAGAAGCCTCTCTGGCCTCTTCAGGCATTCCATGCATTTGGTGTATATACACACATGCAGGCAAAACACTCATACAAAATAAAATATAAAAATAAAATTGGGGGCTGGAGAGTTGGCCTAGCGGTTAAGAGTGCCGACTGCTCTTGCAGAGGACCTGGGTTCGATCCCCAGAACCCACATGATGGCTGAGAACAGTCTTTAACTCCAGTTCCAGGGGAATCCAACACCCTTTTCTGACCTCCGTGGCATTGCACGACACGGGTGCACAAACCTACATGCAGACAGTACATTCATACACATAAAAAATAAAATAGCCGGCGTGATGGCGCACACCTTTAATCCTAGCACTTGGGAGGCAGAGGCAGGCGGATCTCTGAGAGTTCAAGGCCAGCCTGGTCTACAGAGCAAGTTCCAGGCTAGCTGGGGCTACAGGGAGACCGTCTTGAAAAGACCAAAAAATAAAATAAAATAAAATAAAAATAAAAATAAATATTTTTTTTTAAATAAATAAATAAATAATAAAATTTTGTGAAGAATAATTTTGGGCTTGATGGGACAGACCTGTAGTCCCAAAATTCAGGAGGCTACGGCAGGAGGATCAGATGAGCCCAGGAGTTGGAGACCTGACCTATACCTTAAAAATAAGAAAACAACAGAAATCCAGCTTCGACTCCTGGAACCCACGTCTCAGTAGTACTCAGTCTGTAGTCCCCGTCCTCCTATAGCAGTGTGGAAAGCAGAATCAAGAGAAGCATCTGGAAGCTCAAGGGCCAGCTACCCCAGAGTATGCAGTGCAGCAGAAGCAAGAGAGATTATCTCAGCTAGGTGTAAGGGGAGAACAGACTCCAGAACACTGTCCTCTACCTCCGCACACATGCAGTGGCGCGCACACCTATACCTCTGCTCCCACCCAGCACACCCCACATGCTGCATACCAACAATTCCTTCCTCCTCTAAACCTCATCTGTGTGGACTGCGATTTTCTTCCTGGGACGTGATCTTGTTGGTACTTCTCAGCTCCCCTAAGCTTGCGTAGACCCAGACTGTTCAGGTCCTACTGTTTGTTAAAAGTGTGTGGGTCGGGGCTGGAGAGATGGCCTAGCGGTTAAGAGCGCCGACCGCTCTTGCAGAGGACCCGGGTTCGATCCCCAGCACCCACATGGCGGCTGAGAACCGTCTGAAACTCCAACTCCAGGAGAACTCCAGCTCCAGGGGAATCCGACGCCCACTTCTGACCTCCGCGGCATTGCACGACACGGGTGCACAGGCTTGCATGCAGACAATACATTCGTGCACATACAGAAATAAATAAAATTAATAAAAAAAAAAAAAAAAGTGTGTGGGTCATCCGCCTCAGAGATATGAAAATGCCAAGGGGAACAATGTATCTCATTTCAGGAGAGGGATGCCCTGGTCAAGCCTTGGGTATTTCTGTTCCTGGCTTTAAAGGTTGTAGGTCTGAAAAGAATGGGCTTTATGTACGTGGAATGATGATTCGTTGTGTAGCACCGTGATAATGAACTCCATAACTTTTCCTGAGGAAGAACAAACCCTGTGCTAATAAATAATTGCCCTTGACTTTGTTGTCATTTACAAACATGCACGTGAACTTTCCATTTGGCTGCTCATTAAATTCTCAATAACATCTGTTTATGAAATTTGAAAAACACATCCTATGAAGATGAACAATGAACCTTAACCAGGCTTAAATTCAGACATATATAGGATCTGTGTTAATCTCCGTCAACCCTTTCAAGCACATGCCATATTTTGGGGAGAAGGAAATTGAAATGTACCAGGGAGCGGTAAGTTCTGTACCATATAAACTGCTGTCGTGTTTAGGATTTTATGATACACAGTTTTTCGTGAAGTTAATAATACATTTGCAATTTCTAATGAATTATTCATCGGGGAAGCTCAAGTAAGTGACCTTGTTTTATTTTTTTAATCAGATGGTGCTCTTTAGCGTGTAGTTCAAGCGTAGGGCTAATATGTGGGCCTTATTTAAATATAAAATTAATTATTTGGAATATGGTAACCAGGAATTTGGGGCAATATTCTGGCTTCTACATATGCTGCAAAGTTATAAGTAATAAAAAGCCTTAATGGTGCTGAGGAGACAGCTTAGTCGCTGTGGTATGAGGACCTGGGTTTGATCCCCAGAACCCAAGTAAAAGTGCCGGGTACAGTGGTGCTTGCTTACAGTCGCAGCACTGGGGAGAAGGCAGCCGGGAGGATCCCTGGGGCTTGCTGGACAGCCAGTCTAACCTCATTGGTTATCTCTAGACCAGTGAGAGACCCTGTCTCAAAGGAGATGGATGGCTTCCCCGAATGACACCAGTGATTGTCCTCTGGCCACCACATGGAGCACACATACCAACACAAGTGCACACATACGCATGAACTCTCTCAGACACAAATTTATTTTATGTATAGGAGTATTTTACCTGCATGCATGTAAGTGCACCTATGTCATGCAATACCCTCGGACACTGGAAGAGGGCATTGGGTCCCTTGGAACTGGAGTTACCAGTAATTGGTTAGCTCCCATGTGGGTGCTGGGAACTGAACCCAGGTCCTCTATAAGAGTAGCCAGTGCTTTTAAACACTGAACCATCTCTCCAGCCCCACACATGTTTTTTTTCAAGAAGCAGTAATAGGTAGGTAAGTAAGTAAATAAATAAATAAATAAATAAATAAATAAATAAATAAATGATGTGAACTTTGAGAATCAGCATCTGTGTTAAGCTGTGGCTGTGCACTTATTAACACAACTCTCTTCTCTAGTCAAACCCAACTCCAGAGTCATCGTTTGTGGGCTAAAAGTAAAAACAACAACCCTCCCTAACATGGCTGATCCTGCCGCTCATCCCTCCCCTTGGCCCCCAGATCTCGGCATCATCTTCCTTTCCTCTTCCTTCTCCTTTTTCACTGCACATGAAGCAGCAGAAGAGCTCATTAATCCTGACCCCTGGAAGACAAACAAAATAGAGCCCACACAAGCTTATGGGTCGAAGTGGAAGGCAGTTTACCCAGAGCAAGCCCATACCCCATTGTTGCCGGATGAATGGGGCTGGTAGCCTGAGCCCGAGGAGGCCGTCCTGGGAAAGACCTTTGATAATGCTGCCTTTATGGGAGGCCAGCACAAGGAAGGCACTGTCGGCAGAGGTCCGAGCCCTGCCCTGGTGCCCCAGTTCACAGGTCCTAGAATAGAAGGCGCAGAGCTGGCCCAGCAAGGCAGCAGCAGCCAAGGCTCCAGGCATGAACTGAGCACCCCACCCCCAGTTCTTCCAGTTCTCAGAAAAGAGTTCCTCCACACCAGTCCCTTTTAGATTATTCATCTTTCCAAGAGTTCCCTGCATAGAATTGTCAGAGATTCTTTTTTTAATCTTTATTTTCATGTTAACAGAGTGTCCTGGTTTGTCTTCCATTGCTGTGACAAAACACTCTGACCAACACCAACTTGGGGAGGAAAGGGTTTATTCAGCTTACATCTCCTGGTTCACAATTCATCACTCAGGGAGCCCAAGGCAGGAACTCAGGGCAGAAACCTGGAGGCAGGAGCTGAAGCACAGGCCATGGAGGAGTACTGTTCACTGGCTTGCTCCCCTGGCCCATGCCCAGCCTGCCTTCTTATATGGTACACAACAACCTGCCCAGTGGTGCCCAGACACCACTCATTCTGGGCTGGGCCCTCCCACATTGCTTGACAATCAAGACAATACTCCACAGACGTGGCCACAGGCCAATCCAATGGAGCCAATTCCCCAGTTGAGGCTCCCTCAACCCAGTTGTGTCAAGTTGACACTAAAGCTATCAGCACACAGAGTATTATAAAATTGGTTTTTACTGAGTATCATGTATTATGTGTGTTTGCAACAATAATAAAACAGCCTGGTTGCACACTCTATCACACTGTCTAGCCCCATTTCACAGAGGGGAAACCGAGGCCCAGGGGACAGTACTAGAATCTACTGACCAGTCTACTGAGCTAGGAATTGACCTCGGGGCTTAATGACTTTCAGGGTCTCCAAGAATGAGAGAATCAGAGTTAAGTCTATCTGTACTTCACAGGGTAGAGGCGTGGTGAGACCGTAGATGGAACAAGTTCAGAGTATGGAACTAGGGAGCAGGGGCTGTAGCTAAGTTGGTAGAGAGCTTGCCTACCATGCACGAAGCCCTGGGTTCCATCCCAGACACCAAATAAACCACGTATGGTGGTATATCCCTGTAATCCCAGCACTAGGGTGATGGAGGCAAGAAAGAGAAGGCCTTCCTTGGCTACACAGGGACTTGGATGTCAGCCTAGGCTACCTGAGACCATGCCTGGAAAAAAAAAA
Organism: Rhizomys pruinosus; assembly: GCA_009823505.1. NCBI lineage: Eukaryota > Metazoa > Chordata > Mammalia > Rodentia > Spalacidae > Rhizomys > Rhizomys pruinosus. The sequence goes on from VZQC01013739.1 coordinate 542,327, forward strand.
GTATATCTTTTATTAAGCAGCCTTAGTGAGAGAGACTTGTCCTCCCCTTTCCTTTCCCCACTACATCCTCTGCACTCCATCTCCTTCCACTCTGCATCCTCTGCCCCAATGAGCAGGGCTAGAAGAATTCCATCTAAGACCATGTCCTGAGGTCCTCCAGGCCTCCTCTTATGACCCCAAACAAAGACTTAGTGTATACCATGGTCTCCAGGTGGGGTTCTCCAGTCCAGGATTAGCCTTGAATCCTTAGGGATGATTACCCTGGGAGGCCCACCCACAAAGGGGGTGGCATTGGGCATGGGACCCACGGAAACTTGGCTTATATTCAGTGTCTCACCTGCTTCATGCCTCACCTCTGAGCTCTGGTCTTTGGAAATTGGCAGCAAGCAGCAGTTTCTTGACTGGCTCCTTTTTCTTCAACCAGTCACTACAAACTTCAAGGGTGGATTCAGCAGGCAGCTCTTACCCTTTGAAATTTGAAATTGCTACCCTGTTCCTCTTCTCAGTTACCTTGTGAGGTCTGTGGCTTTAGTTCCACCTCAGAGACAGGACCGTAAGTCACCCTGGTCTCCATGTTCAACAGCCTTAAATTTAGCAAGTCTTCTTTCTCCAACTTTAACACCACTGAAACATTCTTATCTTTGCTAATTTTTGGTTTGTGTTCTCCTCTTCTACCATGTGGTCCCAGGGATACCAAGCCCAGGTCATTAGGGTTGTCAGTATATTTACCCAATATGCCATCTCACCAGTCCTGTTTGTCTTTTGAGAGTCTCACACAGCCCAGGCTGGCCTTGAAATCACTATGTAACTGATTATGTCCATGAACTGACCCTTCTGTGTCTACATCCTGAATTCTGGGATTACAGGCACCAGCTTTGTTTGTTTGTTCAGTTAGTTAGTTAGTTAGTTTTATATCTATACATAGCTAAACCATCCATATGAGACCCAGTCACACACAGGACAGTCTCCTCCTGTAGTAGGTCCCTCCTCTAGAACTCCACTAGAATGGAAACAAACTGGCCAAACCGGTTTAAAGTACCATATCTTCTGCCTACTTCTTGTGGAAAAATCTTCCTTGGCCATAGCTGTATCAATCTCCAGTGAGACCCAAGAATCTGCAATTTGACTCTTAGAAAAAACTCCATAGAGATTTAGGATTCTGGTCAAAGTGAGAGTCCCCGATGTTGGGTAGGACTCTCTTCAGACCTGTCCCAAGTGTTTCCAGAGAATTGGGAAGAAGTACGTCCTTGTGGAGGTGGGCCTGGGTGGAAGGGTGTGGTGCTGGAGTGTCTGAAGACTTGGGTCCTGTCTAAGGCTGATTCCTAGGCATTCCTACAGAGCAGACCTTCCAAACTCCGCCTACATTTACTTGAGGTATAACTGGTCATACATAATGGGAAATTTTTATGAATCGTTAAATCGTGTGACCTTATCATGTAAATTATAGGCACTAAAACTGTACATGGTGGTGGATTTGGTCAGCCAAAAGAAATGCATTATGTTGTTCTGACTATAGGTTTTATTTCTGTTTTTGCTTTTCTAGGCACAGTATGAAAACCCACCTCATATCTATGCACTTGCGGACAGTATGTACCGGAACATGATCATAGATAGGGAGAACCAGTGTGTCATCATCAGGTATGAGGGCCAGCAGCAGCAGGCTCCAGCCTGCAGAGCCCTGTCAGAGCAGACCCCACTGTTGGAGGCTGCTCGGTGTGCCTGAGGAGCCGGCGTGGATGCTGCTTGGTTTCTTTTTATAATTCTAAGATTTATTCATTGTATTTTATGTGCATGAGTATTTAGCTGCATATATGTAAGTGCACTTATGTCGTGCAGTGCCCACAGTGACTAAAAGAAGGTGTTAGATCCCCTGGGACTGGAGTTACAGAGAGTTGCTAGCTGCCATATGAGTGCTGGGATCTGAACCCAGGTCCTGCACAAGAGCAGCCAGTGCTCTAACCCTGAGCATCTGCTCCAGCCGAAATTTATAATTTCATGTCATCTAATGCCAGGTTATAAATACTTTTCAGGGAGGAGCACCCAAGGCTCTACTCCTGTTCAAGTCTCTATAGTCAGTTAATGGTTGCTGAAAAGAGACAGTTGCTTCACGGATGTACCATTGGTAAGGTGGCCATGCCGTCCTGTAAATTATCCCTTGCGTCTGTAAGCAACCCTAATGGACTTCACTGAGTCACCAAAAAAGAAAAAAAAAAAAATCGAAACATGAAAGTAGAAGAAAGAGGGGCTGGAGAGATAGCCTAGCAGTTAAGAGCTCCGACTGCCCTTACAGAGGACCCGGGTTCGATCCCCAGCGCCCACATGGCGGCTAAGAACCGTCTGAAACTCCAATTCCAGGAGAACTCCAGTTCCAGGGGAATCTGAGACCCTCTTCTGACCTCCGTGGCATTGCACGACACAGATGCACAGACCTGCATGCAGACAGTACATTCATACACATAGAGAAAAATAAATAAATAATTTAAAAAATATTTTAAAAAAAAGAAAGTAGAAGAAAGAGGACTAACTCAGAGTCGGAGGAAGATGAGAGAGGGTAATGGGGAGTGACGCGTTGTGTGCTTCTATGAAAATGTCATATTGAAACCTATTAGTGCGGATAATTTTAAAAGCTTTCAGCTTCCATTGAGTTGTTGTTTGTGCCCCTGTTGTTTACGGTTCTGAGGCTTTAAGGTACCAGGTGACCGGTTTTTCTGGTCATCAAGGTGAGTGATGTCATCTGGGGCCTGGTTGAAATTCCCAGGTCACCTGTCTCCCTTCCGTTTGACTGTAAATTGGAACCTTCTCCATCCTAGGCATAACTCTGCCACTGTGGCATCAGGTGCTGTTCTTTCTCTGAGCCCCACTTTTTCTTTTCTTTTCTCCGTTAGGAATCCAGTATTTCAAATTTGAACTTTTCCTTTTTAACAGTTGTTCCTTTGCTTTAAAAGTTTTAGGGCGTGGTGGTGGCGCACGCCTTTAATCCTAGCACTTGGGAGGCAAAGGCAGGCAGATCTTTGTGAGTTCAAGTCCAGCCTGGTCTACAGAGTTCCAGGACAGCTGGGACTACAGGGAGACCTGTCTCGAAAAGCACCCCCCAAAAAAGTTTTAGGGTATTAGCAGCAATTGCCAACAGTAGGAGTCTACACCTACGATGTATAACTATAACTGGAGCCGTTTCTGAATGGTGCTGGGTTTAAATGCTTTGCGATTCATTCACCATTGTCAACATATTCAGCATTTCAGTAAGGACAAATATCCATAATCGTATCCTTTAGAAGGTGATAGTTAACATTTTGTCCAAAAAAAATACCCCGACTTAATTTTTTTATATTGTGTTTATTATTTTTATTTTATGTATATGGGCGTGTTGCCTGCATGTATGTGAGTGCACCTGTATTGTGCAGTGCATGTGGAGGTCAGAAGATGGCATTGTATCCCCTAGAACTGGAGTTATGGATGGTTGTTAGCCATCATAGGAGTGCTGGGAACTGAACCCAGGTCCTCTGCAAGAGCAGCCAGTGCAACCATTGAGCAACCTCTCCAGCCCCTCAACTTAATTTCAACCTACATATTTGTGTTCATTCTTTTTTTAAATCAAAATTAAAAAAAAATTTTTTTTTTGAGATAGGGTTTCATGTAGCCCAGGCTGGTCTCAAACTCAGTATATTGTGTGCATAGATACACACACACATAACACATGCGTGTGTTGTGTGTGTGTGTGTGTGTATGCAGTATATGCTGAACTCCTGACCTTCCTGCCCCCACCTCCCAAGAGCTGGCTACATCCCCTGCCCCTGAAAGCTTTTTGGAAAGCTGTTTATAATGGTTCTTCACAGACACAAAATGAGACACAAGGGAATCTGTTCCTCTGTACTGGTTGTTCGTTTTGTATGGTTATCAGTATTTGGCCAGTTCTCTGTTTACCCCTTCTGGCCCACTTGATTATTTGAAACAAATCCTAGATAGCAAATTCTTTCATTTTCTAGTAAGTATATAACTCTAAAAGATCTCTCTCTCTCTCTCTCTCTCTCCCTCTCTCTCTCTCTCTGTCTGTGTGCATGTGTGCACGCTTGTGTACAAGCATGTATGGAAATCAAAGAACAACTTTTGAGAGTCATTTCTCTCCTTCCAACATATAGGTGCTGGGGAACTGAATGAACTTGGGCTGCCAGGCTTGGCAGCAAGAGCTTTCGCCCACTGAACCACTGTAGACTAAAATCATTCTTTCTACACTTTAAAAAAGAATACTTCTTGAGTTGGGAGCTTAAGCATAGCACATGCAAGACCCTAGGCCTGATTCCCAGCACCACAACACACACACACAAAAAAGAATAATCCTATCACTCCGATCACATTGGCTCCTTATTCTAATTCTGTAATCATCTCTTTGTGTTTAGAAGCTGAACAAAGCCTGCGCATTGCCCCTGGTTGCTATGAATCTCAAGTCTCCTAGCCACTAAGTGCTCTCCTTCATTGTCTGTTTTCCCAGCATTCATCTGTTAAAGAGAAGGACTGTTTGTTCTGTAGATGCATCCACGCCCTGGCACTGGCTGACTGTCCTGCAGTGATACTGAGGCATCCCACCATGCTGTATGTTTCCTGTTGTCATAGTTATCTGTAACAAACTACTTGACAAAAGTAACTTAAGGAAGGAAGGCCTTATTTTGTCTCATACTTGGAGGGTGCGGTCCATTGTGGAGTCAGAAGCACTAGACCCAGGGCAGCTAGCCACATTGCATCTGCGGACAGGAAGCAAAGAGAGATGAATGCTGCTGCTCGGCTCTTTTTTTAATTTAGTCCAAGACCCCAGCCCTACATTGACAGGGGTCCTCCTACCTCAGTTGCCGCAGTCTTTTTCACATACATGCCCTGAGGTTTGTCTTCTAGGTGAGTTGACAGCCTTATAGATCCTGTCAAGTTCACATGCAGTATTTACCATCACACCTGTAAACTGGTACTGTGTCTCCAAAGCTTGGCCAGATTCAGATTCATTTTTTATTACGTCGTGAACTTCATTGACACTGGTCTTATGCAACGTTCAGCTTGGCAGCGGCCCACTCATCGTCAATTCTCATTGCGTTCTCTTTCCTTGATTAATGGCCGGAAAGGTATTTTCTGATTCGGTTATTTCTTCTAGTTAGAGACTTTTTTTATTTTATTTATTTTTGTATGTGTATAAATGTACTGTCTGCATGCAAGTATGTGCACCCGTGTCGTGCAATGCCGCGGAGGTCAGAAGAGGGTGTTGGATTCCCCTGGAACTGGAGCTCTCCTGGAACTGGAGTTTCAGATGGTTCTCGGCCGCCATGTGGGTGCTGGGGATCAAACCCGGGTCCTCTGTAAGAGCAGTCAGTGCTCTTAACCGCTAGGTCATCTCTCCAGCCCCTTTTATTTTATTTTTTATGTGTGTGAATGTACTGTCTGCATGAAGGTTTGTGCACCCGTGTTGTGCAATGCCTCGGAGGTCAGAAGAGGGTGTCGGATTCCCCTGGAACTGGAGTTCTCCTGGAATTGGAGTTACAGACAGTTCTCAGCCACCATGTGGGTGCTAGGGATCGAACCCGGGTCCTCTGCAAGAGCAGTCAGCACTCTTAACTGCTAGGCCATCTCTCTAGCCCTAGTTAGACTTTTTATTTCACATTAAAATACAATCTTTCTGGGAAAAGGAGATAAAATGCCTGATTCCTTGTTGTTTCTCTTCACTTTTCAAAGTAATGAGTTGTTGCCTTGGCAACCTCTGAAGGTAATGTGTTTATTTTTGTTCTCATTTCAAACTAGTGAATTTAAAATAACTTAGCCTGTTTACATTGCACTTACTCTTTTACAGTCTTAGATCTATCTTTGGCCAGTGAGGACTCCTTGTCTTGGCTGCGGTGTCCTTTGACATATCTCTAATAGTTTCTGGTCCTTATGAAGATTTTCCATCTTGTACATGTCCTGCCTGAGACCTGGAATCAGCCCTTTCCCTGAGGGGATCTGGTTCCTTTTAACGGGACAAGTAATGGAGACCACGAACCTGGGCACCAGCCGAAGGCATTTCTGTTCTTTGCAGAGGGCTAAGCTAAGGAGTCTAAAGTTTTCTGTTTTTTTGTTTTTTGGTTTTTTTTTTTGTCTTTTAGAGACAGGGTCTCCCTGTAGCCCCAGCTGTCCTGGAATTCGCTCTGTAGATCAGGCTGGCCTTGAACTCACAAAGATCCGCCTGCCTCTGCCTCCTAAGTGCTAGGATTAAAGGCATGTGCCACCACACCCAGTGAGTCTGAAGTTGTTTTTATTTTGTTTTATTTATGTGTATGAATGTACTGTCTGCATGTAGGTTTGTGCACCCGTGTTGTGCATGTGGGTGCTGGGGATCAAACCCGGGTCCTCTGCAAGAGCAGTTGGTGCTCTTAACCGCTAGGCCATCTCTCCAGCCCTGCGAGTCTGAAGTTTTTTTTTTTGGTCTTTTCGAGACAGGGTCTCCCTGTAGCCCCAGCTGTCCTGGAACTCACTCCGTAGACCAGGCTGGCCTTGAACTCACAAAGATCCGCCTGCCTCTGCCTCCCAAGTGCTAGGATTAAAGGTGTGCGCCACCACACCCGGCGAGTCTGAAGTTTTTAAGACAATAATGAGACATGAGTTCATGTTCAGTTCTTTTTTTTTAAGTTTTTTTTTTAATTTTATTTATTTCTGTATGTGTATGAATGTACTGTCTGCATGCAAGTTTGTGCACCCGTGTCGTGCAATGCCGCGGAGGTCAGAAGAGGGCGTCGGATTCCCCTGGAACTGGAGTTCTCCTGGAATTGAAGTTTCAGACGGTTCTCGGCTGCCATGTGGGTGCTGGGGATCGAACCCGGGTCCTCTGCAAGAGCGGTCGGCGCTCTTAACTGCTAGGCCATCTCTCCAGCCCGTGTTCAGTTCATTTTTAAATTGTGGAGGTTTCTTGTCTCTGTGTGTGTGTGTGTGTGTGTGTGTGTGTGTGTGTGTGTGTGTTTGAGACAGGGTCTCCCTATAGTCCCCACCTAGCCTGGAACTCTCTATGTAGACCAGGCTGGCCCCAGTCTTACAGAGATCCATCTGCCTCTGCCTCCTGAGGGCTGGGATTAAAGGCGTGCACCACCACTCCCAGCTTTTTTTTTTTTTTAATTTTATATGTATGAGTTTATTGCCTATATGTATGTAAGTGTATAGAGTCATGCAATGCCTGGGTCTGATCTACTGGAACTGGAATCAAGGATGGTTGTTAGCTGCTGTGTGGGTGCTGGGAGCTGAATCCAAATTCTCTGCAAGAGCAGCCAGTGTTCCTGACCACCCAGCCATCTCTGTAGTCCCTTTTTAAATTTTTCTTTGATTTTTATTATGTTCGTAACCTATTTCTCTTGGCCTGAAAATCTTGGTCCCTGATGACAGAAACACAGTTATTTCCATTATACTGTATGAGCTGTACATTTGCGTGTACATATGTGTATATAGAGGTAGTTTTTATCATCATTATTATAACATCAATTATAATACCAATAATAATAATTACACCAATTAGTAGGAATACTGAATTCATTGAAACATTTTTCATATTCTTTTTGTCCATATAGCCAATATTTTACAGTCAAAATATTGGATTTTTTGTCTTTTTTTTTTTTTTTTATTTTTGTTTTTTTTTGTTTTTTTTGACTAGTTGTGCTCCCTGTAGCCCCAGCTGTCCTGGAACTCACTCTGTAGACCAGGCTGACCTTGAATTCATAGAGATCTGCCTGCCTCTGCCTCCCAAGTAAAATATTGGATTTTTAAAGTCAGCTTATTGAATCCTTTTCTTTGCCTGTCATATGTCCATTAGGTCTCTTATTTCACTTTTTATTTTAGCGTTTTAAGGTTTAAAATTTTATATTTGTTGTATTTCTTTTGGCTCTTTGAGGTAGGGTCTTGCTCTGTAGCTGAGGCCTCCCTCAGGCCCTCCTCCCACAGTCCTGCCTTGGCCCCTAGAGCGCTGGAATCAGTTGTGTGCTCCACACCTGGCTTAAAATCTTAAGAGTTCAGTTTTCTCTCACAAGTCTCTAAAACACTTACATGGCATCAGAATAAGATCAGTCAAGCAAAAATACTGAAGCGTGGGCTGGAGAGATGACCTAGCGGTTAAGAGCACCGACTGCTCTTGCAGAGGACCCGGGTTCGATCCCCAGCACCCACATGGCGGCTGAGAACTGTCTGTAACTCCAATTCTAGGAGAACTCCAGTTCCAGGGGAATCCGACACCCTCTTCTGACCTCCTCAGCATTGCACGACATGGGTGCACAAACCTACATGCAGACAGTACATTCCTACACATAAATAAATAAATAAAAATTAAAAAAAAATACTGAAGCATTTCCAGGGTTTCAAGGTAAATAGAGACTATGACATTTTACTCCTTGAATTCCCTGGTGCATCATGGAAAAGTAAAAATGTTTTATTACTTAGCCCCGGGACTATTAACAGAACTGAAGAACAAGTAATAATTCTTCAGTGTCTCTGAAACCCCAGGGTCTGTGTTCACATTTCTCAGTTAATGTTCTTTCCTTCTGGATCATGCAAATTGAGGGAGACTGGGTGTGTTTGCTTATGAACCTTGTCCTAGTTCCCCAACACCATCGTTTCTTCCTCCTCTCCCTCACACATAGACTTTTTGGTTGATTATCTTGTGCTGGCTGTTGGCTGCAGGGCCTTGCTTGCACATGCTAAGCTTGCCTTCTACCTCTGTGTTCTGCCTCCACACCCCATGGTTGTTTGTTTTTTGTTTTGTTTTCATTGACTAAGACCAAGTTAGTTTTCCTTCAGATGTCTTCTAGATTCATCTAACTGATTCCTCCTGGTTTTATTGTATTTACTCCTTCAACTGATTCTTCTATAAACTGGAAGTTAGATGAAGACACCAGATTAGATGCAGATGATACCCTTGGTGAGGGGCGGGGGGTTGTACATAAGTATTGATTAACAGGAAATGCTTTTGTGTGACACCAAACTGACGTCACTCCTCTCTAGAGGGGTGATGGCCGGGTGAAGTTAGTGGTACCCTAAGTGGATTTAATGAGAGGTGCGGTGCAGGGTGAGTTTTCTGGTAGAGTCCTTGTTCCTTCCCTCTCACCAGTCCCACTGCTGGGTGTTTGCTGGCTGGGAAGGAAGGGATGGGTTTGTTACTCAAATCCTGTGGTTGCTGTCTGCCTCGGCTTTCCTATACGCAGACTCCCCTGCCCTCTCCCACTGTAGGATAGACACACCCCAAAACGGAACAAGCGAACACTTCCAGGATCCTTCTTTGCAATCCAGCTGGCAAGGCCTTCAAAGGCCTGTTCCCTGGGGAGTGTGTTACAGGGGGTATGCTTTAATTTAGGAGATGGTGGAACAGTGAGCAACTACAACCGACCTACTTAGAGACAGGCAAAATTTAGGTTAGGGGCACAGTCCTCTGTAAGACTGCCCTCCCTTCTGAGGGGCTGGATAAAAACTCGCACTACTCCACATCCACAAACATTCATGAACGGATGAGTGCAGTTTTATTATAGCCACAGAACACAAATGAGAAGTAAATTTAAAAATCCTGCCCATTTAGTGACATGGGAGTAGATGGGGTCCAGGCGTGAGGCTTCCAGTCACACTGTCCTTGTGAGGAGTGGATGGTGTGACCCCTTGTGAGAAGATGTGTGACACCCCTCTTATGAAGCACCAGGAATATTTGCTGTAGTTTCTGGGCGTCCTTACATGCCTCCTGCAAGACTGATCTCCTCATCCATGACGACTCAGGCAATGCCTTTACTCTCTACTTCTCCTGAGGTCGGAGCTTCTATCTTGTGTTCCAAGTCTCTGTGGTAAATCACATGGTTAGACAGTTTGGTGGCATAAGCCCCCAGGCAATCAGAGGGACACCTGTGAGACAGGATAAGGGCCTTGACATCACTTCCTACTCAGAACCCAAATGCCTGACCTTTCTTGAGTCCATTCTTTGGTATGTAGGTTCCTGTGCAACTTCAAGCCCCTGTTTTACATCTGGAACGTCCACTTCCTAACTTCTCTGCTGTGACTTTGAATAAGTCTGTGATGGAATAAGGAAGTCTGAATATTTTCCTTTAAATATTACTCATTTCTAAAGCATTAAGCATAGTGACTGGCTGTTGACCAATTCTGAACTAGATTGAATTTGAAAAGAAGGAAATCAAGGAAGGAGATAGCCCTTGATGC
>VZQC01013739.1:555008-564227 GCA_009823505.1 Rhizomys pruinosus
ATATGTATTGCTTTTATGTATATAAGCCCACCCATGTCATGCAATGCCTGCAGAAGTCAGAAGAGAGCACTGAATCCCCCGAAACTGGAGTTAGGATGGTTGTTAGCCACCATATGGGTACTAGGAATTTAACCCTGGTCTTCTGCAAGAGCAGCCAGTGCTTTTAACTGCTGAGTCATCTCTACAGCACCCCACCACAACCTGTGCGAAGATGACTTTTAATTCTTTTTGAGACAAAGTCTCTCTGTAGCCCCAACTGACTTGGAACTCACTATGTAGACCAGGCTAGCCTTGAAATCACAGAGATCTGCCTGCCTCTGCCTCTGCCCTCCCAAGTGCTGGGATTAAAGGCATGTGCCACCGTGCCCGGTGACTTTTAACTCTTGATTATCTTGCCTTCACCTCCCAAGTGACTGGGTTATAGTCTTAGTCCACCACACTCAGTTCATTAGGTACTGATAATTGAACGCAGGGCTCCATGCATACTAGGCAAGTACTTTCCCAACTAAGATACACCTGTAGCCCCCAATCTTGATTTTTTTAGGGAGGAGTGAAGATGCCCCTGGACCATTCTGGGTCTTACCTGCCCTGTTGCCCTGGAGTATGATTGGGGCCCAGCGCTCTGTCTTCCACTTCTTTATATTTATCTGTGGCCTTTTATAGATGATTATGTGAGTAGTGCAAGGAGGATTGATTGGGTGGCAGGTCTCTCTGTGGCTGACAGGCTGGGTAGTCTGCAAATAAGCCTGTAGGTCTTGGCGATCTCCTGAAGGGTCACTCGTGATCATGATACCAGAAAAGACCAGTCACAAAGATAACAGCCTTTATTAGTAGAAAAGAGATGACATCTTGAAGGATCCAGAAATCTAGTACTGTGATGAGGCTCTGAGCTGAGTTGGAAAGGTAAGGAAGGGACATCCAACAACCCTGTGAAAGAACACAGGACAGGCAATCTAGCATGGGCCCCAGGCTGTGCCAGTAGAGAAATTAGGCACCTACGGTGACGTCATTGACAGCCAGACACACCCTTAAGCCTGATCACTGAGCAGCCCATATCTGCTTAGCTCATTCATCTTTGTTCTCCAAAATCCAGAATCCAGATTTATATGTTAGAACCACATCCGTGATGATTTTAGATATCAGAGACAGTTATGCAAATCTGTTTAAACAACCAGTCATGATGTGGTTTAAAAAAGGAAGAGGAACCAGGAAGCTCCTAATACATTCTCTGTCATTTCTGTCCTTGGCTGTCAGAATAGTTCTGAAGCTTTTGTCCCCTGGCCTGTGTGAGGACATACTAGAGGAACATTTCTGTGGCTCATTTACCGTTGTCAGATGTGAAGTCCCATCCCTCTGGGTCTCAGTGGCCATTGCTGCCTTAGCATAGTTAAAAACTGGGTCGTGGGTTGTCTGTCCTTAATGAAGCCGTCAACAGCTGGCACAGTTTGCATATGTTGGATTCTGCATAAATACCAAGCTTTTTGTTGGTTTGACACAGGTCTCGTGTATCTCGGGTTGACCTTGAGCCCATTCTGAACTCCTTATCCTGCCTCCATCCCTTAAGTGTCCTGTGCCACCACGCCTGTTCATGTTGTGTTGGGATCAAACCCAGGACTCTGCAGATGCTGGGAAAGTGCTCTACCACCCGAGATATATCCATGGTCCCATTTTTTTTTATTTTTTAAATTATGTTTTTATTTATGTGGGGTGCACATGGGTGGTGGTGTGCATGCCATGGTATGTATCAGGGAGCAACCTGCAGGAATCGGCTCTCCCCTCCTGCCTCATGCACCTGGCACCAGGCACCGTTACCCACTGAGCCAGTTCAGCAGCCCCTATTTTTTAAGAATTTTTTAAAATTTAAATTTGTGTGTGTGTATGTGTGTATGTATGTGCGTGTATGTGTATGTGTGTATATGTGTGTATGTGTATGTGTGTGTATGTGTGTGTATGTGTGTGTGTATGTGTGTATGTATGTGTGTGTATATGTGTGAGTGTATGTGTGTGTATGTGTGTGTATGTGTGTATGTATGTGTGTGTATGTATGTGTGTGTGTGCCCTCAGAGGTAAAAAGGGAGCAGGAGCTGGAGCTGACTGCAGGCATTTTTTTGTTTTTTTGGTATTTTCGAGACAGGGTCTCCCCATAGCCCCAGCTGTCCTGGAACTCACTCTGTAGACCCTGCTGGCCTTGAACTCACAAAGATCTGCCTGCCTCTGCCTCTGCCTCTGCCTCTGCCTCTGCCTCTGCCTCTGCCTCTGCCTCTGCCTCTGCCTCTGCCTCTGCCTCCTGAGTGCTGGGATTAAAGGCGTGCACCACACCCAGCTGGAGTATAGGCATTTTTAAGCCACCTTGTGGTGCTGGAGACCAAATCCAGGTGCTCTAGAAGAGTATCAAGTGCTCTTAACCAGAGTCATCTCTCCAGCACCAAAGATCTGTTTTATTCAATTATGTGTATGAGTGTGTGTCTATATGTGGGTGTGTGCATGTAAGTGCCAATGTGGGGGGAAGCCAGCCATGTCAAATCATGGTGGAGCCAGCGTTACAGGCAATTAGGAGTTGCCTGACATGGGTGCTAGGAACCAAGCTCGGATCCTGTCCAAGAGCAGTATGCACCATCTCTCCAACTTGGAAAGGAATTAATAAGGACAGCTACTTTAAATGTATCTGTATCAGTGGAATTTGCTGAATGATTGACTATGAGGATTTGGGTAGGAGATTGCTGGCAGTACTGGATCTGAGGTTTGTGACCTACCTGCCTGAAAAGACATTTTAGATTTGAGATTGCCTCTATTTGCAGTGAGGAAGATGAAAGGAAAATCATGAGAATACCTCTGATCCATTTGCTTTGCTCCTTGCCTGTGGACCAGCAGTTCTCCTGGATTCTCAAGCTGCCTTCCTGCCTTTGATGATGTATTTCAGATGATGATGATTGTTATTAGGACCCTTTTCAAGGCTCCTTTAAGTTTATGTTGGCCTATGCAATGAATGCCTTGTTTATTAGAGCGGTGTCAGCCTTTTAGGCTCACTGTCCTTCAGGGGGGAAGAGGGGCTGCTCTGCAAGGCCCTATCAACCTCCCCCCCACTAAGAGAGATGGTTGCTAACTGCTGTTGGTCTGTGGGTTTGATGAGCGGGGACCTACATCTGGGCTGTTTCCCATCTTACCTTCTGGCCTGTACAGTTATGGAATTCTTTTCATATCAATTAATGAGTGCTGACTACCTAATGTTACCATAACCATCCATTCCTTTGTGTATGGAGGGGGGGCATGAGCATGCATGTGTATGCGCATGCATGTGGAAGCCAGAGGTCAACCTTTGATGGTGTTTCTCAGGTTTTTTTTTTAATAAATCCTTTTAGATTTTTATTTATTATTTTATGTGTATGAGCGTTTTGCCTCTGTGTATGTAACTTTGCGTATGAGTGCAATTACCTGCAGAGGCCAGAAGAGGATGTTGGATCCTCTGGGACTGGAGTTATAGATGGTTGTTCTCTGCCATGCAGGTGCTGGGAACCAAACCCAGGACCTCTGCAAGAACAGCCAGTGCTCTTAACTACTGTGCCATCTCTCCAGTCCCCATCTTGGTGTTTGTTTGTTTGTTTGTTTGTTTGATGTTTTTGACAGCCTTTCCCTGGCCTTAGTGGCCAGAGAGCTCTATGAGGGTCATCCTTCCCCCAGCCCTGGGATAACAAACTCCAGACACCAAAAAGCTCAGCTTGTTGTTGTTTTTGTTGTTTTTCTGTGAGTTTCAGGTCCTCGTAGTTGCAAGGCAAGCCCTTTACTGACTGAGCCATCTCCCCAGTCCTAACTATAACAAATTCTAGTCTTCACAGCAGGTGGCTGCTTAGGTAATTCTCCCCCTCTTTGGCAGATCAAGAAAGTGAGTCTCAGTACTGAGACTTGTTAAAGATCTTGCATTTGGAATGTGGCTGTGCCATGATCCAGGCCAGGGCTGCCTGGCCCAGGGTTCTGCTCCTGCCAGCCTTCCCTGCTGCTCTGAACAAGCCTCTGCCAGGTTAGCTGGTGAATAACCTGATGCCACTCAGACGTGTGGTATAATGAAAGAGCTCCGGGGTGACACAAAGTTAGCTGTTTTGTTCTGTTTTTAGTGTGTAACGTCTGCAAAGCCCAGTCACTTCATTTCCAAAATGGGGACTGATAAATTACAACATAAAAATGGTTAATAATGAAATCACTCTCCCTCCCCAGTACCTCTAACAATTGAAGAATGGTGCGAAATATCTGCTAGTGACATTAAAGGGAATTTCAGGCATGGAAGTAACCAACTTTGGATTTAAATTTGATCTTCAGACTAAACAACAGGCTCTTCCTGTTTATTGGTCTGGATCAAGGTGAGCCTTGCCATGGGGCCACTTTCTAGGCAGGCTTGATGAGAACTGTGTCTGCTTGACAGCAGTAGTTAGCTGGGTGTTTGCCTGGGATCCGGAAGAGAGGGCCACCACTCCTGGCCACTTCTCTTCGTGTGTTAGGGCATGCATCCACATTATCTGCTCAGCACTTCAGCATGCCAGGGGTTTTGTTTCTCCACACTAGTACCTGTTCAAGGATTTATATTTTAGTGCGATTTCAAGGTCGGACAGAGAAGTCATCTCTTCTCTGTCCTAGAACCTCTCAGGTAGCCGAAAGAGCATGTGGCCTGCTACTGATGTCAGTCTCAGGCTCTGCCAAGAAAGGAGTCTGAGAGTCCTGGGCGAGGGCTGTTAGAGCTTTCATGTGGTTTCCCATCCTTGCAAAGTTACCTCATCCTGTGATGGCAGTAATGCAGTTGTGTGTGAGATAATATTCTTGGCAGATTTGCTTTAATGGGTGGGTATCAGTAGACACTCAAGGCCTATTTAGTTTGGCCAGCTGGGGCTGAGGAAATGACTCAGTGTCAAGTGCCTGCTGTACATGCATGAAGACAAGTTTCAGATCCCCAGCACGACATAAAAAGAGGGAGCGATGGCTCAGTGGTTAAAAGCATTTGCTGCTCTTGCATGTGACCAACATTTGGTTCCCAGCGCCCACATAAAGCAGCACACAGCCATCTATAACGGTCTACCTCTGGCACCAACATATACAGGCATAGACATACACACATACACATAAATAATAAAATAGCCGGGTGTGGCGGCAAATGCCTTTAATCCTAGCACTTGGGAGGCAGAGACAGGCGGATCTCTGTGAGTTCAAGGCCAGCCTGGTCTAATAGCAAGTTCCAGGCCAGCTGGGGCTACAAGGAGACCCTGTATCAAAAAGACCAATAAATAAATAAATAAATAAATAAATAAATCTTAATGTATGTACATAATCAACACATGACTTTATGTTACACTATAACCTTAGCACTGGGTGGAGAAAGACTGACAGGTTCCTGGAGCTCACTGCCAGCCTGACTAGCCAGTCAGTCAGCACCAGATTCAGAGACAGATCATGTCTCAAAAAATAAGGTGGAGAGGGGCTAGAGAGATGGCTTAGCAGTTAAGAGCACTACATGCTCTCACAGAGGACCCAGATTTGATTCCCAGCACCCACATGATGTCTAACAACCACCCATATCCAGGCGATCTGATGCCCCCTGATCTCTGTGGGCATTGCATGACATGGGTGCACTTAGAAACACGCAGGCAATGCTTATAACACTCATAAATAAATAAATAAAATTTTAAAAATAAAATGGATAGCAATAGGGGACGATGCATAAAGCTACACATGTACACACATGCACATGTGCATGCACGCACACATACACACAGTTCGACCATCTGTGAACTGTGCTGTTTATGTTGCAGTGGAAACCAGCATTGATTTTAATTGTCTGTCCATGGGAAGATTTTAAATATTTATCCTCCTCAGAAGCAGCATCGGCTCCTGAGAAAGACCCCTGTCACCTCCTGGCTCTGTGTTTCTATTAGCTACTTTTGTGTTCTGTGACAAAAGTTCCTGGAGAGAGCAACTGAAGGGAGGAAAAACTTGTTTTACCTGCATCTACCTATTTGTCTGCCTACCTAGATAGATGGATGTATCTATCTTTATCAATCTACCCACTGTGCAGCCAGATCTGGCCCTGATATCATGACCCTCCTGCCTCAGCTTACTGAGTGCTGAGGTTTATAAGTGTGTGTCCTCATACTTTGCCCTTGTTTCTTTTTTTATTTTTTGGTCTTTTCAACACAGGGTCCCTCTGTAGCCCCGGTTGTCCTGGAACTCACTCTGTAGACCAGGCTGGTCTTGAACTCACAAAGATCCACCTGCCTCTGCCTCCCAAGTGCTAGGATTAAAGGCGTGCGCCACCACACCCGGCTCCTCGTTTCTATCTTTAATGTTGCTAATTTGGGGGTAAATTATACTGATTATCTGTTTGTAGGAATGATACAGAAGTTACTTTTCATGTGAATTTTAGAAAGTTGAATCCAGTTAGAGAAAAGTACTAAAGAAATTATGTGTTAGTTTATACAAGTAAAAGCAAAATCCATGTGTACAGGACAAAGTGGGTACAAGTCTGGATTCTGCAAAAGAACCCTCGTGACCAGATTGCCGGTGCTGCTCCACCTCCAGTATCGAAGGCCAGCGTCGTGGGCTGTACGTCACTCCGCCCTTCCGCTTCCCACTTCTTACTCACATTCTGTTTTAGCCCACCGAGTTTTTGCCTCTCAGCTATAGCTCAGGGTCTTTTCGGACCCCAGTGTGGGCATGCTTGTACACACGTTCATGCATATGCACATACGTAGGCATATACACACACATATAAAAATAAATCTTACAAAAAAGAAGTTTTACTATGTGGCCCTGTTTTGTAGCTAAGATATAAACTTTACATTGTTTTCTGCTTAAGTTCCTTATAAAGTCTATCTTGATTTTTGTTTTAAATTGCTAGACTCTGCTCTTGCAGAGGACCCAGGTTTGGTTCCCAGCACCCACATGGCAGTTAGCAACTGTCTGTAACTACAATTCTAAGGGATCCAACACCCTCTTCTAGGTCCATGGGCATTGCCCACATTTAGTACACACACACACACACACACACACACACACACACACACACGCAAAACACTCATACATAAAAGAAAAAGAAATAAATCCAAAAATTTTTTAAATAATTCCTAGTCCTCGAAACTAGTCCTTTGAGATTAAGGTCCAGCAGGCAGTAGAAGAATCTTGAGCATGGCAGTTATTTGAATGCTCTGAGGATTATGTAAGGCTGTCAGACATAAGGATCATTGGTATATTTTCCTCATTTATTAAAAATTAATTTTTACAATTTTATTTATTGCGTGTGTGCACACACATGTGCTTGTGCATGGTGGCTGTACAGAGGTCAGAAGACAATTTAAGGTGTAGTTGGCTCTCTTCTTCCACCATGTGGGTCCTGAGGCTCGAACACGGGTCGTCAGACTTGGCAACAAGCACGTTTACCTGATGAGCCCTCTTGGAAGCCCCCATTTTCCTAATTCCTAAGGAGCTTTTTGGTTTTGTCTTGTCCAAACTGGGGATCAAACCTAGGGCCTTGGGCATGCTAAGCAAATACTGTCTCAACTGAGCTATATCCCCAACCCTTGTTTTTTTGATACAGGGTCTTGCTATGTAGCCCAGGCTGTCCTGAAACTTGATCTTCCTGCCTCAGCCCGTATGCTAGGATTATAGGCATGCACGGCCACGTGGCTGAGTCTGTTATCGCTGTTGTACTCTGAAGTCATGTGAAAACCATTGAATTAGGAAAGCCTCCATGTCATATAACCAGAGCCAATTTCTGTGTCTTCCTGAGATTCAGAATAAGTGATTTGGGGTGTGCTGTGCTGTGCTGTGCAGTGACTGGTGCCTTCAGAATCTCTTAATGTTGGTTTGTGTCAAGGGGAAGAAAGAGTGTTTTCCTGTTCAGAACAGACCAGCATAATTATGGTTGTACATACTGTAAACTTCGATAATTACTAATATTCTATTATTGTACCATAATTTGAGCAAATTACCAGCTATGATCAATAAAAGGTCTCCTTTGAATGTCTATAAATTGAAACCAAGATATGAGCATTCAGATCAATGCTTATTATTTCAATCTCCTGAAAAAGATCACAGCTATTGGGAAATGAAGCATCTAGTCTTGGATCTGACACTTATTTTCACATATGAACAGAGTCACTTACTTTCCACGATGGTTCTGTTCTTCTGCTTCAAACCAAAGAGATACAGTGTTTCAACAGTTCTGGTCAGAGTGCTTGCTGACAAACTTAAGGACCTGAGTTCAATTCCCTGAACCCACATGATGAAGGAAAGAATTGACGCTCCCCATGAGTCCCCTGTCCTCCATATACACCTCCCCTCCAATAAATAGATGTAAGTTTTTTTTAATTTTCTTTTATTTATTATTATTATTATTATTTTTTTTATTTCTGTATGTGTATCAATGTACTGTCTGCATGCAGGTCTGTGCACCCGTGTCGTGCAATGCCGCGGAGGTCAGAAGAGGGTCTCGGATTCCCCTGGAGCTGAAGTTCTCCTGGAATTGGAGTTTCAGACGGCTCTCGGCCGCCATGTGGGTGCTGGGGATCGAACCCGGGTCCTCTGTAAGAGCGGTCGGCGCTCTTAACCGCTAGGCCATCTCTCCAGCCCTTATTTATTATTTTTATGTGTATGAGTATACTGTCTACATGTAGGTTGGTGCCCTGTGTCATGCAATGTCACGGAGGTCAGCAGAGGGTGTTGGATTCCCTTGGAACTGGAGTTAAAGATGGTTCTTAGCCTCCATGTGGGTGCTGGGAATCGAACCTGGGTCCTCTGCAAGAGCAATCAGCGCTCTTAACCGCTGAGCCATCTCTCCAGCCCCATAGATGTAAAATTCTTTAAAGAATGAGAGAATTTTTTATCTGATAACACTGTTAAACAAAAGACAAAAGTACTGCAGAGCCAGGTGCAGTGGCACACGAGGTTTTAACCCCAGCACTCGGGAGGCAGAGACTGAGGAGGAGGCAGAAACAGGCAGATCTCTGTAAGTTCCAGGCAATTCTAGGCCAGTCAGATCCAGGCCTGTCTGGTCTACACAAGGAATTCTAGACCAGTCAGAGCAATATATTGAGACAAGAAAGAGAAAGAAAGAAAGAAAGAAAGAAAGAAAGAAAGAAAGAAAGAAAGAAAGAAAGAAAGAAAGAAAGAAAGAAAGAAAGAAAGAAAGAAAGAAAGAAAGAAAGAAAGAAAGAAAGAAAGAAAGAAAGAAAGAAAGAAAGA
>VZQC01013739.1:564674-601725 GCA_009823505.1 Rhizomys pruinosus
CTGTCTAAAAAAAAAAAAAAAAAAAAAAAAAAAGGAAAGAAAGAAGGAAGGAAGGGAGAGAAGGGAGAGAAGTAGGAGATAGTTATACTTTCATTTTATAATTTTACTAAGATTTGCTGCATTTTTGTCTCATACAGGAATTTTGAATATGAAAATGTAAACCTGAAATTGATGAATATTGATTGTCATTGTGTTATAATCCTCTTTTCTGGAAAAGATCTTTTAAAAAATATAAAACACATAGGCAATTGCCTGCCTCAAAAACAACAAATGAATGAGCTGGAAATAGTGGCAAAAGGGGAGGGAAGAGACAGATCCCTGGAGCTCATTAGCCAGTCAGTCTAGCCAATCAATGAACTGTGGGTTCAGAGAGACCCTGTCTATAAATAAATAAATAAATAAATAAACAAACAAATAAATAAGATGGGGATCAATAGAGAAGACATACTGATGTCTTCCTCTGGCCTCACATGTGTACACACCCACATGACACATGCATGTAGATACATGCACAACACACAACATATAAAATAGTAAATAGGGCTGGAGAGATGGCTCAGTGGTTAAGAGCACTGGTTGTTCTTACAGAAGACCTGGGTTCAAATCCCAGCACCCACATGGCAGCTAACAACTGTCTGTAACTCCATTTTCAGGGACTCTAACACCCTCTTCTTTCCTCCTCAGGCATTATATGATACACATGAAATAAAAATTTAAAAAAGTAAATATGTAAGGATTAAGACAAAACACAGAGGTGGAGAGTTGACTTAGGCATAAGAGAGTGTACTGCAGAGAATCCAGATTCAGTTCCCAGCATCCACACTGGGCAGCTCACAACCACCTGTAACTTTAGCTCCAGCGAATTTGATGCTGTCTTCTGATCTCCTCTGGCACATGCACTCACGTAGGCACAAGTGCACATGTACACATATAAGTAAAACAACAGCTGGAGAGATGGCTCAGCTGTTAAGAGCACTGGCTGCTCTTGCAAAGGACATGGGTTTGGTTCCCAGCACCCACATGGCAGCTAA
The DNA here is from genome assembly GCA_009823505.1 of Rhizomys pruinosus. Classification (NCBI taxonomy): domain Eukaryota; kingdom Metazoa; phylum Chordata; class Mammalia; order Rodentia; family Spalacidae; genus Rhizomys; species Rhizomys pruinosus. The sequence goes on from VZQC01013739.1 coordinate 565,706, forward strand.
CAACCATCTGTAACTCCAGTTTCAGAAAATCTTATGCCCTCCTTTGGTCTCTGGGCATTGCATGTTCATGATGCTCTTATATACATGCAGGCAAAAACTCATACACGTAAAATAAATAAATTATTCAATAAAAAAGTTTTAAAGAGTAGAGAATCAAACCAGGCATGGTGACACACACTTTTAATCCTAGCACTTGGGAGGTAGAGACAGGCAGAGCTCTGTGAGTTCAAGGCCAGCCTGGTCTACAGAGTGAGTTCCAGGACAGCTGGGGCTACAGGGAGACCCTGTCTCAAAAAGACAAAATAAATAAAAATAAAGAAGTTAGAAACAGCCTAACCATGTTCTGAAAAATTAATAAGTAAAGCAAAGAACGAAGCTTTGCAAAATTATTTCCCTTTCTCTGCCATTTAACTTTCTCATTGGATGGGAAAATAAGATATNTGTCTCAAAAAGACCAAAAAAAAAAAAGAGTAGAGAATCATTTATGTAGCAGCCTCCTAACAAGTCAAGAGTACCTTCTCTTGTTATTTTGACCCTTTTTCTTAATATTGTTTTTGTTTATTTTTTTGAGATAGGGTCTCTCTGTAGCCCCAGCTGGCCTGAAACTTGTTGTGTAGACCAGGCTGGCCTCTTTCTCAGAGAGCCATTTGTCTCTCCCTCCCACTTGCTGGGATTAAAGGCCTGGGCCTCCACACAGGGTTCCTAAATTATTTTTACTCTGTTATCAATATGTAATGGATGCATTGTGTCATGTTGTGGGTTAACCTTGGCTTTCCTGTCTATATGTTGTTACATTGTTTCACATTTTTTTGTTTATTTCACAATTTTTAAAAATGTCTCTGTAATATGTTGAATGTTTGTAACATTGTACTTGCACTTTCCAATATTCTTCAATGTTTACATTGTTACAACTTATGAAATAGAGTACTTCTGAGGCCACATGCAGGAAGGACAGAATCACATACAGCTGGCAGGGAGATGAAGAGGGAGCCCCTGGAATCTCAGTTGAGGGTTGGATGACCCTGCCACACCCTCCTTCTATGAGGGAATATCAATAGCCAATAGGCCCAAACTTTTTTTAATATTTGATTTATTTTTTTATGTGTATGAGTGTATTGCCTGTATGTACATAAGTGCACCCATGTCATGTATGGTCAGAGGTCAGAAGAAGGCATCAGATCCCCTAGAACTGGAGTTACAGGTGGTTGTTAGCCATTACGTAGGTGCTGGATATGGAACCCAGGTCCTCAGCAAGACCAGCCAGTGCTGAGTAATCTCTCCAGTCCCCCCATCATTTTTTTAAATAAATGTTATTTTCTTTGAGAATTCCATACAATGTATTTTGATCTTATTCCCTGCCAGCTCCTTGCCTCCATTCACTCTTCCCAGATCCACCTCCATCTCCCTGCCTCACCAACATTGTATCCTATTTTTATCTTATTTTATTTAGCAGTTGCTCCTGTTTTTGCTGTCCACATACTTCTTGGGGTGTGGCCATCCACAAGAGTGTGCTCCATCTACCAAAAGCCATTTCATGCCCTTAAAGAAAACTGACTCTTCCCTCCTCCAAACCCCATCAACTGTTCATGGCTCTTCAGATAAGGGTGGGGGCTCCTGACCCTGTTCCCCCTCCATGCTTGGCTATCAACTGGCTTGATCTTGTGCAGGCAGCTACATCTGCTGACTTCATGGATACAGTGGTCTTGTCAGATCTAGAAGACATGGTTTTGCTCTGGTCCTCCCCAACCTCTGGCTCCCTTTCACAATGGTCCCTGAGCCTTGATGCACAGGTCGGGGGAGGCATTAAATAGATGTGCCATTTGTGGCTAAGCACTCCACAGTCACTTAATAATAATATATTTTCTGTGTATATGAGTGTTTTGCCTGCACTCTGCATGTATGTAAGTGCACCACATGTGTACAATGCTCACAGAGACCAAAAGAGGTTGTCAGATCCCCTGGAACTGGAGTTACAGAGAGTTGTTAGCCACTATGTGGGTGCTGGGAACCAAACCCAGGTCTTCTGCAAAAGCAGCCAGGGCTCTTAAGTTCTGAGCCATCTCTTCAGCCCCAGTTCTCTACAATTTGATCAGTTGTGAGTTTCTGCACTAACAGGCCTGATCTTGAGGGTCTCTTGCAAGTAGTCACAGCTACTCTGATGAAGATGGTGGCTGTTACGCTCAGAGGATAATGCTCTACAATAACTGGTGACAGTAAATTAGGTTGAGTTTTCATAGAAGAACATTGGCTCTGCACCCCAAAATTCTTGATCCCCAAGAACAACAAATATAGTAAGTCCTCCATTTTTTTTAGGATATGGTTTCTTTTAATGAATTCTATTCTAGCAGCACAAAGGCTACCAATAGAAATATGTGGGTTCAGGCTGAATCAAGCATGCTTTGAATTGAGCTCATTATGAATTCAGGGAGATTTTAAAGGAAGAATGGGGATTTTTGGAGAAAAGACTATTAACAAAAGGCTGTAGCTGTGCAGTGGGTCCCCAACCCCCAACGGAAGGTAGTCTTTGTTTCTCAGGATATGATTAATATTGCTTCATCATTTAATTTTAGTTTCTAAAATAAGGAAGTTTACATCACTTGAGGCTGACTGAAGCCTCAGACAACCACTTTTGCTCTTTTTTTTTTCTTTAACACAAAAGTAACAAATCATGGCAAAAAGTTTGGAAATTAAGTAACTTAAACAAATCACCCTCCCATTGTCTCTACCTTGACCAAACCTCTTCCCATGTTTTGTAATAGTTCGTTGTTTGCAAGCATAACCAGGGCCTTGTGCACTCTAGAGAAGTACTCTACCTCTGAGCAATACTCCAAGGCCTTTTAAAAACATTGGGGCGGGTGTGGGGGGGGGGGGAACTAGAGAGATGGCTCAGCATTTAGGAGCACTGGCTGCTCTTGCAGAGGACCTAGGTTTGATTCTTAGCCGCTAACAACTGTAACTCCAATTCTAGGTAAATTTGATGCCCTCTTCTGACCTCTGCAGTTATTGCACAACATGGGTGGACTTACAAACATGCAGGCAATATACTCATACATATAAAATAAAAATAATAAAGTTTTTTTTTTTTTTTTTGGTCTTTTTCGAGACAGGGTCTCCCTGTAGCCCCAGCTGGCCTGGAACTCACTCTGTAGACCAGGCTGGTCTTGAACTCACAAAGATCAGCCTGCCTCTGCCTCCCAAGTGCTAGGATTAAAGGCATGCGCCACCACAGCCCAGCAATAATAAAGTATTTTTTTAAAAACAACATTTTGTCTGCTGGGGGTGGTCACTCATGCTTCTAATCTCACCCTGAGGCAGGCAGATTGTGAGTTCAAGACAGGTTAGGGCTACATAGTGAGTTCCAGGCCAGCCAACTACATACTGAAATTTTTTTTTTCTTTTCTCCCTGTAGCCCCAGCTGTCCTAGAACTCGCTCTGTAGACCAGGCTACCCTTGAACTCACAAAGATCCGCCTGCCTCTGCCTCTGCCTCTGCCTCCGCCTCCGCCTCCGCCTCCAAGCGCTAGGATTAAAGGCGTGCGCCACCACACCCGGCCATACTGAGATTTCTAAATGATAAAAATAACATTATAATATAACTATGTTTTGTCTATAATTTGAGTGGGATGTTTTAGTTGGCATCATTTAATATCATTTTTTTCTGTTTACAAAAGTGTTCTAGATGTCATTTTTGATTTCTGGATAATTCCATCATTCTGGTATTTATAATTTTCCTGGGCATCTGTCCATCTCCTGCTCAGGGGCAAGAATAAAAGTTCTGGTCTATGCTGTGCTCGTCCAGCTCAGAGGACTGACCTCTGTGGCTTGCCTTCCTCAGCTATTATGGTGCTGGTTCAACCCCCCCCCCCCCCCGATTTTCTTTCTTCCTGTTTGCTGTGTGATTTGGTTCATTTGGGGGCAGTAGGTGAAGGAGATGGTGTGATCTAGTTCACAGATGGATATTTTTGTCTTTCTTTTCTCAGTGGTGAGAGTGGTGCTGGTAAGACAGTGGCTGCAAAATACATCATGAGCTACATCTCCAGAGTGTCCGGGGGAGGCCCCAAGGTCCAGGTGAGTCGGTGCCGCCTTTTCCAAGCCATCTGAATGGTCAGAGGTCCCATTTGCAATTCTTAAAAGACTTTTTCTTAGCTAGGCATGATACAAAGTTATTTGTGGTCCTTTTGCTAATAGGAAAGGCTAGAATTGTCTATGTTCATCTAGAGGCAAGTAGTTTTATTCCTTTACGGCTCATGATGTCAGAGAACATTACACAACGATCGAAATGAGGCTCCATGTGCGTCTCCAAAAGGCGTCATCAGTGGCAAAAGGCAAGGCTCGTGCTGATTATGACACCAACTGTTTCTACACTGGAATCAGTGTCGTGGGTCCCAGGAAGGGCATGTGAGCGACTGATGGCCAGGATTTTCTTCAGGAAGAGATGCTAGGAGACTGACCAGGGTATGTTCTTCGAGTTAGATAATTGCATTTTGAACTATTTGAGTAAATTGTCAGTTCAAGAAGCTTATAGGGCTGGAGAGATGACTCACCAGTTAAAAGCACTAGCTGCTCTCACAGAGGACCCAGGTTTGGTTCCCAGAATCTACATGGTGGCTAACAACCTTCTAACTCCAGTTCCAGAGGATCCAATGGCTTCTTCTGACTGCCATGGGCACTGCAAACACGGGTGCGCTTACATACATGGGGCACAGCACTGATATGCAATCAATATCAATCAATCAATCAATAGTTTTTAAAAGTTAAAAAGAAAGAAACATTAGAAAAAGAGAAAAAAATAGCAAAAAACAAAGGAAGGAGGAAAGAGTTGCAAAGAAGACTCAGAGAGTTGGGATTCCTCAGATGACAAGATAGGAATGGGGATTCAAATGGAAAGGGATTCAAGATAGAGGCAGAAGTAGCTGCAGGGCAGGCAGCACGATGGGTTGGTGCATCCTTGTCTGTTTGTAGTTTCATTCATTGTAGGAGCAGAACCCACACAGGTAGAAATGAGGAGCACTCATAAGCGATGGTGATGGCCAGCAGGGAGCACCCTGGGGCGGCCCCAAATCCTAGTGCTCACCAGCACACTCCCAGGAAATTTTGTTTGTTTTTATGTTTTGTTTTGTTTTTGTGTTTTCAGACAGGGTCTCCCTGTAGCCCTAACTGGCCTGGAACTCAGTATGTAGACCAGGCTAGGCTTGAACTCACACGATCTACCTGCCTTTGTCTGCCTCTGGAGTGCTGGGATTAAAGGCACGTGCCACGACTCCCAGCGTTTTTGTTTGTTTTTTTAAGACAGGGTCTCACTACGTAGATCAGGCTGGCCTTTCCACTTGAATCCCCATTCACATCTTGACACTCTGAGGAACCCCAACTCTCTGGGTCTTCTTTGCAACTCTTTCCTCCTTCCTTTGTTTTTTGCTATTTTTTTTTCTCTTTTTCTAATGTTTCTTTCTTTTTAACTTTTAAAACTATTGACACAGAGATCCACCCACTTGTGACTCCTAAGTGATGAGGACAACCATTCCCAGAAGTTTGGGAGGGTTTTTTGTCATTTTGCTTTTTTTTTTTTTTTTTTTTTTTTTGGCACCTAATCCAAGCTGGACTCAAACTCATTAGCCAAAGATGACATTAAATTTCAGGTCATCCTGCCTCTTGTTTCCTGAATACCAGGATTATAGGCATGTGTTATTATACCTCACACATGCCAGGAAGTACCCTACCAGCTGTGCTATATCTCCAGCCCTTCTTATGGCTTTTACATTCCAAAATTCACTACTTGGACTGTAAGGCAGGACCTCTTTATCTGTATAGTAAGAACAATACAATCCACACATCAAGTCACACTGATAATCCCAGCTCATGAAGGCTAAGGCTATAAGATTGTGAGGTACTCAAGCAAGACCCTGTCTCAAATAAAAACAAAGAAAAAGTTTAAATATGTTTCATTTAACCCAATAAACCCCAGAATGTACTATTTAGCCTATAATTCATAGAAATTTATATTTTTATTTTATTTTTTATGTGTATGAATGTACTGTCTGCATGTAGGTCTGTGCACCTGTGTCGTGCAATGCCGCAGAGGTCAGAAGAGGGTGGCGGATTCCCCTGGAACTGGAGTTAAAGACGGTTCTCAGCCGCCATGTGGGTGCTGGGGATCAAACCCGGATCCTCTACAAGAGTGGTTGGAACTCTTAACTGCTAGGCCATCTCTCCAGCCCCAATTCATAAAAATTTTTAAAGATATTTTGCATCCCATTACTGATCTGACCTGGTCCTTAGAGAGTTGCTAAGAGAGGTGGGGATCCACAGTGCTATTTTCATTCATTCCTTCTCTCTTCTCTGATAAGCTCTTCACACATCACAAAAACTCTATTGGCACTTTCTAATATAGTTCATATGGCTGGAGGGGGTATACACAAACACAGTCTCCATTTAACTTGATTATTTGAGCTAGACGTATATCTCAGTGGCAGGCAGCTTGCCTAGGCTGGGGTTGTAGCTCAGTTGGTAGAGGGCTTGCCTAGCATGCGCCCAGCCCTGGGTTCCATCCTAGAACCACATAAACCAAGGGTGATAGTCCATGCTTATACTCCTGGCACTGGGGAGGTAGAGGCAGGAGGATGGAGAGTTCAAGGTAATGAGTTTGAGGCCTGCCTGGGCTATAGGAGACCCTGGCTTGCCTAGTGTACCTGAATCCATGACCCCAGGTTTGTTCAATCCTAGCTCTGCAGCCAAAAATTAAAAAAAAAAAAATTTTTTTTTTAATGGCTGGGTATGGTGGCACATACCTTTAGTCCCAGCACTCAGGAGGCAGAGGCAGGTGGATCTTTGTGAGGCTGAGCCCAGCCTGGTCTACATAGAGAGTTTCCAGTCAGGTAACATACTAAGACTGTGTCTCAAAAATGAGTAAATAAATAAAATAAAAATAAATTTAAAAATAAAGTTAGGGGGCTAGAGAGATGGCTCCGTGGTTAAGAGCATCAACTGCTCTTGCAGAGAACCTGGGTTCGATTCCCAGCACCCACATGGTGGCTAAGAACCGTCTTTAAGCCGGGCATGGTGGTGCAAGCCTTTAATCCTAGCACTTGGGAGCCAGAGGCAGACGGATCTCTGTGAGTTCAAAGCCAGCCTGGTGTACAGAGTGAGTTTCAGGCCAGCTGGGGCAATAGGGAGACCCTGTCTCAAAAACAATTAATTAATTAATTAATTAATTAAGGTTAGGACTTTTAAAAGTAAGGGAAAGCTTTAAGAAGATCCTCTCTGTTGTCTTCCTTGAGGAAGCTGAGTATCATTACGTGGCATAGCACGTCTGGCCTGCAAACAAAAGATTAAAGGGATTAATGAAGATCCACAAACTCAAAATTCATTTTACAAAGAAAAACAAAGATTATAAAATAGGGGGGTAGACAGCTTGGAAACGTTGGGCTACTTCTGAAACTGACCCAGTGGAGGAACCACCCAGACTTTGCCTGTGTGCTGCTGACCAAGGGAGTCCCATTGTGGGATGGAGTGTCTGCTTGCTCTCCCTCTTTCTGTCTTGTAGAATGTTCTGAGGTACTGGAGGAACATGTTGGCTGTCCCATAGTCAATTTAGTACCTTCTTCTAGTCCTTTTGGCTGTAGCCTGTGACCCACTGGCCAAGCTGCGGATGGTTAATGTTGACTTTTCTTTTCCTGTTTTCCTTTGAGAATAGTGATCCAGAGCTCTTGGCTTCAAATTAGTCAGTAGCTCAGAAGCACAAGCCAGAGACTTGTTATTTCTGGAACACGTTTAGCCATAGCATGTGAGTAATTAGAAGAACAAGGCGTGACTCACTTTCGAAAGCCCTCTCCAGCACTGAGTCCTGTCAGTTAGCCACCTCCTGTCCATGGTGTGCCTTGCACACTTTTATGCCTGACCTACAACTGGAGAATCTGAACCAGGTTCTTCCCCCATTCAGGAGTTGTGTCACGTACTATGGTTTTGCCCCGGCTGCAGTGCGTGTGAGTTCACCCTGGCAGAACCAGCTACACCAGGGAGCTGCTTTGAGAGAGCTGGTTTTCTGCTTACGCAGTGCAGGGCCTGGGACGAGCAGCAGGCCTCCTTACCCACTGAGCCATATTGTTACCCACTGAGCCATATTGTTACCCACTGAGCCATATTGTTGTCCTGCCCCACCCCCACTCCAAGGCAAGGGAGGGACGCTTTGGAATACAGGTTCCTGGGCCCTGCTCCAGACCTACAAAACCCTCCTCTGCCTTTAGTAAGACACACAGGTGACTCTTGAATGTTGTTATTGGAGATCCATGTGATTATATTTCTGCAACTGGGGAGGGAGAAACAGATTCACTATGCTTCAGATAAGTCTTTCCTCTAATATAACAGGGACTAAAGGTGTTAACCACCCATACCTGGTTGTTTGAAAAATAGAAAAACAGCCAGGCTTGATGGTGCATGCCTTTGATCCCAACACTCAGAAGGCAGAGGCAGGTGGATCTTTGTGAGTTCAAGGCCAGCCTAGTCTACATGGGGAACTCCAGGCCAGCGAGGGCTACATAGTGAGAGCCTGTTTCAAACAAAAGAATAAATTCCCCAAGCCAGGCATGGTGGCGCACACCTTTAATCCTAGCACTTGGGAGGCAGAGGCAGATGGATCTTTGTGAGTTCAAGGCCAGCCTGGTCTACGGAGTGAGTTCCAGGACAGCTGGGGCTATAGGGAGACCCTATCTCAAAAAGACCAAAAAAAAAATAAGAAAGAATAAATTCCCCAGAATCCCCTAGGAGGGCGAGGGAGAGGTCCCTCATCTTATAATCTTCAGAGACCAGAGCTTTGGGGAAAGCTGGCCTTCCACCTCGGGTGGTGGGCATCTACGTCCTGCTGATCCCGTCTGTGTCTTTGCCCCCCAGCATGTCAAGGACATCATCCTGCAGTCCAACCCACTGCTGGAGGCCTTTGGGAATGCCAAGACCGTGCGCAACAACAACTCCAGCCGATTTGTAAGTGTCTCCTCTCAGGTCGTGTTCCCGAGTGCAGTGTGGAAGGGCGTCTCCTACTTGAAGAGGCTGGCTTTTCAATCTCTCCTTCAGCTTTTTAAGCAGCATGGCCTTTGACAGAAGTTATTTTTGTACCTTGGATGCAAACACGATAATTTCAAAAACAATTAACTCCTTGACTTCCCTAAGGAAGTTGATGGCAGAGGCAGTGCTGGTCCCGGGAGGAAAGGGAACCTTCTTTCACAAGGAAATGAGCAGAGTAGAGAAAGGCTCCGGTGTCGGCCTGCTTGCGGGGACTCCGCTCCTTGGAACTTGGTGTATGGCCTTGAGAAGAGCAGACACGTGAGCTGAGGAGACACTGGGAGAGTCCTCCCCTCTGGGTCTCCGTCTGTCCCCCTGGCTTTGAATTTGCCTCATGTGTACTCATGGAATATCAGCATCCAAGACAGACTGGCCCTGGTGCCTGCTAACTGACCTTTGTACCCAAGATTATGATGAGGTTGCCCGTTGTCATACTACAGGTGCCTTTTTGACATTTTTCAGACTGGGTGTCTCCTGGGAGGACAGTATATTGGAATATGAACATTACAAAAGCAACATTTACAAACAAATGCTTACCCAGTAGATTCGACCTCTATAGGGTTAGCGTCTTATTTCAACCATAGCGTCTCTCTGGCACTCGGACCCAGAGCCATCTGCAAGGCTGATACCAGGCTGTTTGAAGACAAATAGAGGGACTTTCAAAGAAAAACAATTTCTTTTTTGCTTAAAAAAATTATTACTTTTAAAAGGAATTCAGTTTACTTAAAAAAAAAAATCTTTGGTGACAGTCTCATGTAGCCCAGGTGGCCTAAAACTCCACGTAGCCAAGGATGACCTTGAACAACTCATCTTCCTGTTTCTGCCTCCCAAATGCTGGGACTATAGATGTGCATACCATACTGGTTGGGTTGTTCTGAAAGAAAGTTTCTGTTTCCAAGAAAAATTTTCCTGTGTCCTTAGGTGACCATGGTAAAGTTCACTGAGGGGTTGCATCTCTGAGGTGGATTTCAAATCACCCGTTTGTCAGTTCAGTACTTGAGTTAAGAAGGAAGATGTGTCGGGGCGTGGTGGCACATGCCTTTAATCACAGCACTCAGGAGGCAGAGGCAGGCATATCTCTGTGAGTTCAAGGCCAGCCTGGTCTACATAGAAAGTTCTAGGCCAACTGGGGCTATAGGGATACCTTGTCCGAAGAAGAGAAAGGAATGGAAGGAAAGAAGAAAGGAGAAAGGAAAGGAAAGAAAAGAAAAGAAAAGAAAAGAAAAAAGAAAGAAAGAAAGAAAGAAAGAAAGAAAAGAGGAGGGAACACATTTTCCACTTGACCTTTTCTTCCTAATCATTATTCTAAACCTGTCTTGTAAAAATAGACTTGATCAGATTTATCCCTTTAGTTACCTACCCACACCTGACTTCCTTAGAGAGCAGAAAAAAATTATTTCCATAATTTTCATTACTTTTCTTGATTTTTCCTGTTACCAACAGTTCTTCATTCTTAGAGGATAACTAATCTTTTAATCAATCACATAAACCTAATAGAAAGAATGATAAAGTTTAGTTAGACTCCCCCCTCTCTCTTTCCCCCCTCTCCCTCTCCTTTACTCTGGCATGTAGGATAGCATCTAAAGATAGGCTCACTAATTATTTGGGAAATGTAGGTTTTAAACCGTAATCCATTTTCTATCTCTAAGATAGGCAAACATTATGAAGATTGATAATACTAGAGAAAAGATGCTGTTGGTTGAAGAATGACAGATGCACTTCTAGGAACTCTGGTGACTAGGGACTAGGGTGAACTCAGGCCCTCATGCATACTCTGCCATTGGACAATTCCATCAGCCTGGACTGCTATTTCCATTAATCTATTAAAACTTAAAATACTCATTTTCAGTCCAAAAAGGTGGCTGAGTGAGCCTGGTACCAAGCCTGACAACCTGAGTTTAATCCCTGGGACCACACATGGTAGAAGGAATAAGCCAATTTGTGAAGTTTTCCTCTGAACTTGCACATGTGCAGGGTCCATGGGGAGCCACACTAAGCACTTCCTTGTCCTTAGTGAGTTTATGGACGCAGTCATTGACCTCAGGCCCCGCTGAACTCACCCTGAGCAGGGGGATTTGGTCAGCAGCCATGTTTTTGTGTGTTAAGTGAGAATACAGTAAGACTGAGAATACTCTGTAGTCTGGCCTTAGGCCTCATAACTCCTTAACAAATGTCTATCATTGAAACGTCCTTTCCTGAGGCTAGAAGGATGGCTCAGCAGTTGAGATCATGTTCTAGTTTGTTTTCTGTTGCTAGGATAAAACACTGGCCAAATACAATCTGGGTAAGGAAGGGCTTTTCATTTTACAGTGCTCGGTCTATCTTTGAGCGAATCAAAGGCAGGACTGACCATGGAGAAACATTGGCTACTGGCTGGCTCACTCCTGGCTTGTCCAGCTACCTTTTTTAGATGGCCCAGGAGCATCTGCCCAGGGATGTCACCCCCTTCATCTGGCTGGGCCCTCCTACATCAACCAGCGATCAAGAAAATGCCCCATAGTCAAGGCCACAGGCCAAGCTGATGGAGGAAGTTCCTTCTTCCCAGGTGTCTCTAATGTGTGTCAAGGTGACAAACACTAAGCAGCACAGAGCCCTTCCTGCTCCTCTAGAGGACCCGAGTTCGATTCCTAGCACCTTGTCAGGTGGCTCATGGGTACCTGTAACTCGAGCTCTAAGGGATCCAGCTCTCTCCCCAGCCTCTCCCGGAACCTATGCTCAAGCACACAAACACACACACAGATGCACACACATACACAAACACACACACAGGTGCACACACACACAGAGATGCACACACATAATTTTTAAAAGTAAAAATATTTAACCTATAGCTTATTTTCAGACGCTGTCATTTTGGTATATATGTGGAGTCTATAAATGCATACTTTGAAGTAATATAAAATTAAAGGGAATGGGGCTGGAGAGATGGTTCAGTGGTTAAGAGCACTTACTGCTCTTGCAGAGGACCCAGGTTCGATTCCCAGCACCCACCCACATGGTGGCTAAGAACCATCTTTAACTCCAGTTCCAGGGGAATCCAACACCCTCTTCTGACCTCTGTGGCATTGCATGACATGGGTGCACCAACCTACATGCAGATAATACACTCATACACATAAAAAATAAAAAAAAATTTAAAAAAAGAATTAAAAAATTAAAGGGAACAACAACAAAAAAAAATAGAAAGTATAATAACTAAGTGAACTGCTATACTCACAATAAAAAATATGTAATTATATCTTAGAACATAAATGTGAAATTCTATGTCTGCTATAGTTTCTGAACATTGACTACTGGCAAAACTATACTACCATGCTTTGACAATAATGTGAAATTTGTCAATGTTACTGCAACGTGAGTTTGCCATTCACTCTCTTTCAAAATTCTCCAACTTAGACAAAGTTTTTCAATGTACATGTTACTTCTTTTTTTTTTTTACATGTTACTTCTTAAAGAAAGTGATGTTAATAAAATCTTTCAAAAAAGTAAATAATTTAACAATAAAAAAAAACTTTGTTAAATTTTTTAATGTTTCTCTCCTGACCCAAGGTGGGTGATTTTTTTTTTTTTTGAGGACCAGAGGGAGAATAAGTTCTAATGAGACGTCGTCTAATTAGTCTAATAGGCGTCCTGAGTCTAATCCATGGCGAGGTTAGCCATCAAATGCCTTTTGCCGCTGCTCTTTGTTCTCTTTCCTTCCACTAGCAGTGATTTCGAATGAAGTATTATAAGCAACAGACCCACAATAGCTGGAGAGAACTTACTCATGACGATGGGTTTTATCTTAGATGGGCATCTTGGCTACTCCAGAGGAGGAAGGATGGATTGGGTTGGGGGGCGAAGCCTGCCCGAGAGAAGATGTGCTGCTTCTGATGGAGGCCGACAGTTTGTTACTATCAGACAGGATGCTGTGTGGCTTTCTGCCCCATCCTTCTGAGACACAATATCTCCTTATTTAGTCTGGCTGGGGTGAGTGGTTCTCTCTCTGAATATGAAACTGTGATTGGGAAGCTCTGGGTATTGTTTGGTATGAAAAAATAAGGAAGTTTAGATCCAAATTGGGGATAATCTGAACACGTCTTCCATTAACAAGTTTCCTTGAATTATACCCTGCATTCAAAGTCTGTTTGGAGCACTGTGTTTTTGTTTGCAAATCGTTAAAGGAAATTCCCAACTTTCTTACAGGGAAAATACTTTGAAATCCAGTTCAGTCCAGGTGGGGAGCCAGATGGTGGAAAGATCTCCAACTTCCTTCTGGAAAAGTCCAGGGTGGTGATGAGGAACCCTGGAGAGAGAAGCTTCCACATCTTCTACCAGGTTCTCCTACACTGCTGTTTCCTTCCCACTTTTCTGTTCCTTCTCTGTATTAAAAAGAAAAAAGTGGGAATGGGGGGAGATGGTTCAGTGGTTAAGGTGCTTTGGACTGAGTTCAATTCCCAGGACCCACGTGGTGGAAAGAGAGTCGTCCTCTGACCTTGGTGCACAGTGGCACGTGTGCACACAAAATAAATGGATAAATGTAATTTAAAATATTTTGGAATTCTTTTCCTCTCAGCCCTCAGGTTTAGGCAGTTGTCAGTCTGTCAAGCCCAGAAAGAGGCCCCACAAGGGTCACAAGACAAATTCCCCCAAAGTTAAGTAATTCTGAAACCATTGATAGAACTTCAAAACAAAGTAGGAGTGTCTTTGCCAAGTAGGAATTCACCTGGAGGGGGTGGGGGGCAGGGGAGACGGACTGAGGAGGGAGCACTCTGGGCAGAGAGGGGAGTAGGAAGGGTCAGGTGCAGTAACAAAAGCTACTCTGGACAGAGGCCCCAGCCAGTGTGCAAGGCAGACACCTCCGGCAGGTGCGTAAAAGAGTTGCAGTACACTTGATCTTTAATGCCTGCTGAGGAGTTTCCCACCTGGACCCTCACACATCGAGGAGCGCCTGGGGCCAAAGCAGAGGTGCTTTGAAGTTGTCTTCAGCTTCAGCAGTAATCCAGTCAGCTGTGGTTGTTGTCGCTGTTGTGGTTCAGTACTGGGGATTGAACCTGTGGCTTCCCACCTGCCAGCCACACGCTCTCCCACTGAGCAATGTCCTCAGCTCTCCTTTTACTTTGTCTTTCATTTTGAAACAGTCAGAGTTATTAGGCTAGCTTTGAACTCACCTGGCAGCCTGAGCGGGTCTTGAAACTGTGATTGTCCAGGATCTCAGCCTCTTGAGTAGCTGGGGTCACACACAGGTCTGCATCACTAGACCTGGACAGTTTAACTATTTGGAAAAACTGTTTTTAGGTACGTAGAAATACAGTGGCACATTGAAAACGGTGATGTTCTGATTTCCTTAGTGATATTGTCGTATTAGGAGCCTACGTTAGAGTTTTCCTAAAAGTACCTGGAAACGGTTTCCTTTTGGCTGGGTTTTCAGTCTGAAGATCACTGGATTAGAAAGAAGTTAACTTGTGGAAGTAGCTCACAGTCCACCTTTCCATTCAGACATCTTCAGTGATGGGAGGTAATTCTTTCAGTTGGTATCAATTCATAGAAAAAGTCCAGAAATGACCAAACCTGCCAGAAGATCATTGATATTTATAATTATATTCCTCTAAATACCATGTACAGATGGATGGGATATAACCCTGCATATCATAGGAATATGTTAGTATTGAGCACTGGACAGAAAGGCTTGATAGATAGGTCCAGGTCTCACCTCCTTTCAGAGACACCCCCCCCCCCCCCGCCTCCCTGCAGGCCAGAAACCAGTAGAATACAGGCTGGGAACTAATGGACTCAAAGACTCAAGATTCTCATACACAAGTCAAGGCTGAAACTATGGAACAGATGAGACCCCGTGGGATTGAGGGTGGAAAGAGAGTGGGGCCTACCCAGACGTGTGGAGGGCACGAGTAGGAGAGGAGGACCTGAGGGGTCAGCACAGGAAACAACAGGATCGAGTGCTCCAAGCGCTTGGTAAGAGGGGGTGGGCCAGAGTCTCTGGACCAAGAACACCTTGCTGGATACAAGCTGGAAAGCAGTGTCACCAAAACAGTGTGAGGAGAAACCAGAGTGTGTGGCCAACTCGGGGTGAGGAGGTAGGCACTGTGGTTTGAAGAAATTCAGAGTTGCAGAAGCGCTTCTGATGGTGACGGAGCGCAGCATGTGAGATGGGAGTTCGAAGATGCAAGTGAGAGAGGAGCTATGTGATCTGACAGGAAGCAGGGAAGAGGAACGGCTAGGACAGAGGGACTTTTTTTTTTATGTGTATGAGTGTACTGTCTGCATGGAGGTAGGTGCACCTGTGTCATGCAATGCTGCGGAGGTCAGAGGAGGGCGTCGGATTCCTCTGGAACTGCAGTTAAAGGCGGTTCTTAGCCGCTGTGTGGGTGCTGGGAATGGAACCCGGGTCCTCTGCAAGAGCAGTCGGCGCTCTTAACCACTGAGCCATCTTTTCAGCCCCCGAGTGACTTTTCATTGGCTGGGTGGGCCGGTGGTAGAGTGCTTGCCTAGCTTGCACAGAGCCCTGTTTTCAATCTGAACACCCAATAAACAGGGTGCAGTGGTGTAATTCCAGCACTTGGGATTAGAAGCAGGAAGATCAGAAGTTCATGGTCATCTTCGGCTATACAGGGAGTTGGAGGCTTTGTCTCAAGAGGGGAAAGGGGGGAGGGTAGAAAGGGAAAGGAAGAAATGAAGAAAACTTTTCAGTTAAGAAAAGGAGAGGAAGCCAGGCCTGGTGGTGCATGCCTTGAATCCCAGCACTCAGGAAGCAGAGGCAAGGGCAGGTGGATCTCTGTGAGTTCAAGGCCAGCCTGGTCTAACAGCGAGTTCCAGGCCAGCTGGGGCTACAGGGAGACCCTGTCTCAAAAAGACAAAAAAAAAAGGGGGGGGGGAGCCTGATGTCACAGGGTGACCTAGAACTTGTTAGTAACACAAGCTGGAGAAGGCCGGGCGGCTAAGGGCTGTCCATTTTCTGAAAATGACCCGGTAGCCCATGGAGTTCTGAAGCTGGCTCCCTCTGGCTGCCTGCATCCCTTCCCACCTCCTCAGTGCTGTTTCTGTGGTAGTCTAAATGTTGTCCTAGTACGAGTTTATACAGTATGAATATCCGACACTACAGATCAATTTCTTTTTTCCTCCCAAGAGTTGATTGGGATCCTTCCTTTTTGTTTTTTTTTTTATAGATGGGTAATGAAAGCAGAGACATACAAACAGGTTGGTTAGTTAGCTAGCTAGCTAGTTAATTACTTGGTTAGTTAGTTGGTTAGTTATCTGTGTGTGGGTACATGTGCCAATATGTACATGTAGCGGTCAGAGAACAACTGTCAGGAATAGGTTCTATCCTTCTATCATGTGATGTTCAGAGAATTGAACTCACTTGTCAGCCTTGGCTGTAAACACATCTACCTGATGAGCCATCTTGCCAGCCCAAGAGGTATTCATCCTTTTTCAGTATAGCAAGGGATGGATCCCATTAAGGAGGCCTTCCCACTTCTAAGGTTCATACTGGAGCTTGAGTAAGAAACCAAAGGACGCTCAGTAGGTCAGGAAGTTTCAAAATACTGGAGACAGGACCTATGTCCAACTGGATATATACACATAGTAGAGCAAGAATTGAGCAGAAGAGCTGGCTTCACTTTAAAAAACAGTAGTGTAAGCCGGGCGTGGTGGCGCACGCCTTTAATCCTAGCACTCGGGAGGCAGAGGCAGGCGGATCTTTGTGAGTTCAAGGCCAGCCTGGTCTTGAGCGAGTTCCAGGACAGCTGGGACTACAGGGAGACCCTGTCTCAAAAAGACCAAAAAAAAAAAAAACAGTAGTGTAGGGCTAGAGAGCCCGCTCAGTGATTAAGAACACTTGCACTTGCTGCTCTTGCAGAGGACCAGAGTTGGGCTCCCAGCACCCACATGAGGTGGTTCACAACTGACTGTAACTCCAGCGCCACAGGATCCAGTGGCCTCTTCTGGCCTCCAAGGTTACTGCAGTCACACACAGACACACAAGCATATACAGAAATAAAAATAAAACAACTATATAAAAAGCCATGGGTTGTTTGGGCCAGAATTAAGTGGCCATTATGTATTTGGGGTTGCACTCCACTTTTCCATGAGATCACAAGCACAGCATGCAGTTTGTTCATTAGCAAGTTCGTTTCATTAGAAAGCCTCAGCTTTTACAGGCCGTGTCAGAGTTAAGAATTGGAATTTGACAGTGCTGATTTGGGACTAAAACAATTACAGCTCAATATTCGCAAACCTCCTCAGATGCTGGAGACTAGAGCCACCAAAAGTTTTAAAACTCGAGGGTAGAAAGTTCCCCCCACCTGAGCTTCAGGTCGGCAGACCCTGGAACAAGGAACGGGCTGTGTGTGCTTCGTGGGCCGTATCCCAACAGATACTGTGTTTTCTTGCTACAGCTCATTGAGGGGGCCTCTCCAGAGCAGAAGCAAAGCCTGGGCATCACCAGCATGGATTACTATTACTACCTGAGCCTCTCAGGGTCCTACAAGGTTGATGACATCGATGACAAGCGAGAGTTCCAGGAAACCCTGGTAAGTGGTAAGGGTGGGATGACCTCTGCCCTCCTGTCTAGGGTTCAGCTGAGGTGGAAAGGACAGTGATGGTCAGCAAAACAGACAGCAGTGTGACCTGCTCCCTGTGCCACCGTAAGCACTCCTTACCATAAAACCTGTGTTCAGGACCTCGGAATGGCCATGCACCTAGTCACCTGAGGACCGCGTAACTATTTGAGATGAGTACAAAGGTGAATTCCTCACTATCCCCTTGCAGAAATGCTCTGATAAACAGGCAAAGACAATTCATGCTATGCGTGTATTGTGCTTGTTTGCTAAGAAGTGGACACTTGGCAAAAGCTGTTCCTTAGGAAGGCCAGAAAAAAATCATATGGTCTTACTTGAACATAGAAAGTTTTGCAGGGCTTGAGAGATATCTCTGAAGTTAAGAGTACCTGCTGCTCTTCCAGAGGACCAGAATTCTGTTCCCAGCATCCACATCGGGGAGTTCATAGCCACTTGTAACTCCAGCTTCAGGGAATGCAATGCCCTCTACTGGCCTCTGCAGGCACTGCACTTAATGTGCACATACCCCGACACAGACACAAGCAAATACACATAAATAAATTTAAGCCAAGTATGGTAGCTCATGCCTTTAATCCCAGCACTTGGGGGTGGGGTGCAGAGCAGGTAGACCTCTGTGAGAGCAAGGGCAGCCTGGTCTACATTGTGAGTTCTAGGCCAGCTGGGGCTACAAGGAGACCCTGGCTTTAAAAAAAAAAAAATTTAGGTCTTGGTGTTTCTTGTTTTCCATCCTCTTTGTCTTATCTCCTCTCTGTTTTTAGGTCAGGGGACAATCCTTGTGTTCTGAGTGCTTCACATCGCATGCATGTCACAGTCTAATTTACAAAACTAGATTTTTCAGTGTTTGCAACCTTAAATGATTCAGTCTGGAACTTTTTGGAGGCAGGCTGGCCGTCCATTTATCTGTCAAGGACTGCATGAACACTGTCCTTTGAGTCAGCTCAAAGTCCAGGTCTGTTCTCCCACTCAGAGCTGAGAGGAGACTCAAAATGAACAGCAGAAGGTCCATGTGAAGAGAGCCAATGTGTGGCTTAAAAGTGACAGGATGTTAAGTCAGACAGGTCCTTGGCCACAAGAGGGCATAGACTTACAGGAATAGGGACAGGGATGGAAAGATGGTTCAGCAGTTAGGAATGCTGGCTGCTCTTGCAGGCGACCTGGGTTCAGTCCCCAGGGCGACAACTGTCTGTAACTCCAATTTCAAGGGATCTAGTGCCCTCTTCTGACCTCTGCAGGTATTACATGACACAGGTGCATTTACATACATGCAAGCAATACACTCATCCACATAAAATAAAATAAGCTGGGCGTGGTGGCGCACACCTTTAATCCTAGCACTTGGGAGGCAGAGGCAGAGGCAGACAGATCTTTGTGAGTTCAAGGCCAGCCTGGTCTACAGAGTGAGTTCCAGGACAGCTGGGGCTACAGGGAGACCCTGTCTCGAAAAGACAAAATTAATAACATTTTTTAATGAACTGGGAGACTTCGTGTGAAGGGCCCATAAACTGTTCCAGCGAACAGTCTTCCCAGGGCACAGAGATCTCTAAATCACACATTTTCATTTAATGACCTCAGAAGTTAGGCTTTTCAGCGGTCTGTGGGTATTCTCGAGATTCTGAAAGATGCTTTGCAAATATATTCCTCTCTCTCATCCTACAAAGGGGGTGATCTTTTGAGACCTCTTGGGAGAGCTAGAAACTGGATGGTACTGCCTTTGGTTGGGGAGCTGTGGCAACAAGAGCACAGTGTGGGACAGGGGAAGCTTGTGCCCAGCCCGTGCCCTGAGTGTCTCTCTCCTGAAGTTCTCCACCTGTGTTCCTAGAGGATGCACTGTGTTGAAGGACAGAGCTGTCCTTCCAGCAAGCTTAAGAGCCTGTGAGGGCTGAGAATATGGCTCAGCAGCAAACTGCTTGCTGTACAAGCTGGAGGCTCTGAGTTTGATCACCAGAACCCAAGTTTTATAAAAGCTCCGGTGGCTGCACATAGCTTTAATCCAAGCGTTGGAGAGGCAAACAGGAGGACCTCTGGGCCCTGTTGACTGTCTAGTCCAAATCAGCAAACTCTGCGTTCAATAAGAGATCCTGGCTCAAAAAGTAAAGGTGGAAATCAATTGAGAAAGACATCCTGCATGGGTCTCTGGCCTCCACATCCAGGTGTGCACGTGCGTGCGCACATGCGCATGCACACACACACAGGTACATTGGTTAATGATCACACTTGTTGATAGAATCCTTTCATTATAGGATAGCAGATATTCACTGTGCCTATATAATTCCTTCCATGCCTTTTGTCCCTGGTTATAAGGCTGGCTCTTTGCTTACCTAGGTAACTTCTCTCTCCTCTCACAGCATGCCATGAATGTGATCGGGATCTTCGCAGAAGAACAGACACTGGTGTTGCAGATCGTGGCAGGGATTCTCCACGTGGGAAACATCAGCTTCAAAGAAGTGGGCAACTACGCAGCAGTGGAGAGTGAGGAATGTGCGTAGCTCTGCCACAGGGTTGTGACGTGAGGGGAGCGGGTGCTTAGCTCTGATCACACATCACTCACATCTTTGCCTGGGTTAAATGCAAAGTAGGGTGCGTTGGGAAGAAGTGAGAAGCCACGTGTCTCACAGGAAGGACCAAATGGCTTGAGGAGAAACTAGGCCTCTTCTGTGTGCCTACCCTTTCCTCCCTTCCTGCCTGTCCCCTCCCTTCCTCTCCCCCTCCCCCTCCTCCTCTTCTTCTTACCCACTCTTTCCCTCTTTTTCTCCCTCTCCCTCCCTCCTCCCTTCCCTCCCTCTTTCCCTTCCTATGTGGACTCTTCATGTCCCTTTCCCCCACCCCAGTGTTCCACACCATAGATAATTAAACTACTTTTGTTCATTCCTAACCTTGGAGAAATCTGACAGAATTTCACATCTAGGCTTTTTTTTTTTTTTCAAAGCCAATTTTTATTGAAGCTTTGTGTATTTCATACAAAATTTCAAATAAAATCTAGACCTGTGCCCCCCCACCCCACCAGAGCTCATGCATTCTGCCAAACATGTTTTTCATCTTCTCAGTCTCTCTCAAAATTCTTAATATAGAAGTTTACTGTTTCGAGCAGAAGTTCACCATTTCAGTCAGTTCTTTGACCCAGTCTTCTTGTTGTGTTTTTATTCTCTCCAATTTGCATCACTCTAAAATATGCACATATGCATGCCACATATATCATAGGTTTTAGCATCTTCAGCGTATAATTTTTTCTCTTTATTAGGCTGAAAGATGTCATGTTTGAAGTCTCCTCCTTGGCAAGCCCAGACAACCATCAGTCCTGCCCTTGTGCTCCACACTGGGGCTTTCCCTTCCCATGGTCACCAAATGAGGTCCAGTAAGCACCGAGTCCTGTCTTGATCTATCTGTACTGGTCTCCATGATACAGCTTGGGTAGTCCAACAATGGCAGTCTATACCCTGAAGAGGCTGAAACCCCAATAGTAGCTCAGTCTACAAGTTGGATGTCTCAGCAGTACCCATCTGGTTATTTATTTAGGTATTGGTCTTTTTGAGATAGTACCTCCCTATAGCCCTAGCTGGCCTGGAACTCACTATGTAGACCAGGCTGGCCTTGAACTCATAGAGATCCCCCTATCTCTGTCACCCAAGTGTTGAGATTATAGGTGTGTGCCCCCACAACTGGCTTATTTTTTTAAATTGTGTGTGTGTTTTCACATGCAGTATATGTATGTATGTGGCATTTAGAGTACAACTGGTAGAAGTCGGCTTGCTTTCTTTCTACCGTGAGGTCCCAGGATGAGGCCTCTCATTGGCCTCTATCTAGTTTTAAAGATAAAGTGATGGAGTCAAGACTTAGGTAACTCAGATTAGTCACTTTAGGAAAATGTTTTCTATGCCTGGTCTTCATGATCTACAGGTACCTGAGGGTCCCAGAGAGCAAGTGATAGAATATATGCAGATGTATGCGGATGTCGAACACCCACAGGCTTATAGTTTATCCTATGGGTTAGATTAGATTTCTGCACTGTGTTGACATCAGTTTCTGGTGATTCAATGATGTTTACATCCTTGAGACCTGAGTGGTTACTTTTACTCTTTAAGAATTTGGGGTCCTACAATAAGTGTCTCTCGTTCTGTGTGCCTGGGCTCTACCACAAAACCCATGGCACGTGCCCCTAGCAGCTCTGCAGGCTGTTCTCAGCCTCCACCCTCTCCAGCCACCCCGGAAGGCATTTCTTCCTTTCTCAGCATTCTTCAAGGATGATAAATTTAGATGCTTAGTAATAAATAGTATCCCACTCACTGCTGACAGTGCAGTGGGGAGATTTCCATTCCAAATAAGGATCTTTAAAAAAAAAAAAAAAGGTTCTGTTTTCTTTCCTCATATAAGAGGGAATTTCTGCAAACTTCTATTATCTATCTTTATCTGATAAAGACAAATTATTTTTACCAAAGAAAGGTCCAGAAAATATAGATGAGAGCGTGGAGAAGCCTAGAAATATTCCCCAATCATAATGACAACTCTGTTTGCAGACTGTCTAGACTTTCCTTTGACTCATGCCCAGCAGGGTCATCGATACTTCCCTGTCCCATTGGCTTGGCAGTGTCTGAAGAAAGAGCCTGGGCTTCTCTTGCCCCGAGAAATAAAACCTCACTGCCTCTCTGTGTTTGAGTATCAACTCAAGACCATGTCCTACCGAGCATGCTCCTGGGTGCTGTCCTACCAAGTATGCTCCTGGATGCTCAACCACTGCTTAGAGGGGTCATCCAGAATTAGCAGCTTCCCCCAACACAAGTGTAAGCCCTGGACTGGCAACAACTTGTGAAATCCCCTGAGTAGAGGCTGTGAAACACGGAGGTCAGAGAAGGCTAAGCTGTAAGTCAAGCAGGCCTGACGGAAATGCAGGATGCTCGGTCACTTCCTTCTCTGTTTGGGGTTTTGTTCATTTGGTCATCTGCTAATGTGGTCAAGTGGGTGACAGTGTCCCCCTTGCTGTCATGTCAACTCTCTCCTCCCCACAGTCACCAGGTCCATCCTTTTCCCTTCTTTTAGATCATGGTGGAGCTTCTAACACCATGTTTTATAGTTCTTTACCCATATATCACCATTGCACGGAGGTTATTCTGTATGAGCTCCTGTTTATACCTGCATTGCGTTCTGTGGCCTGGCTATACTTAGACTCACTTAACCACCATCTGTTTCTAAGTATTAAAATGGTTTCTGTGGCCAGGATGTACCTTACTTGGTACAGTGCTTGCCTAGCATGCAGAAAGCCTTGGGATTGATCCGCGGCACAGCATAAACCCAGAGTGGTGTTGCATCCATATAATCCCAGCACTTGGGAACAGAATGAGTAACCTGATTCATCCTCTTCTATCTCAGTACATCTATGGAATAAATTTATTGAGGGAAGTTCTATAAAAGCTACCTGTGCTTTTTTTTAAAAAAAAGATTTTTATTCTCTAATTACATGGTCTGTTCTACTTTCTCTTCCATTGCTGTGACAAAACACTCTGACCAACACCAACTTGGGGAGGAAAGGGTTTATTCAGCTTACATCTCCTGGGTCACAGTTCATCACTCATGGAGCCCAAGGTAGGAACTCAGGGCAGGAACCTGGAGTCAGGAGCTTAAGCACAGGCCATGGAGGAATGCTGCTTACTGGCTTGCTCCCCTGGCCCATGCCCAGGCTGACCTCTTATACGGTACACAACAACCTGCCCAGGGTGGCACCACCCATAGTGAGCTGGGCCCTCCCACATTGCTCAACAATCAAGACAGTATTCCACAGGCCAGTACAATGGAGCCAATTCCCCAATTGAGGCTCCCTCAACCCAGGTGTGTCAAGTTGGCACTAAAGCATAAACATGGGTATGTTTGTCTTTATGTGGGTATGTGCATGTGAGCTTCCTAGAAAGGCCAGTGGTGTGGGGTCCCCGGAGCTGGAGTTATGGATAGTTGTGAGCTGGGAACTCAACTTGGGTCCTCTGTAAAGCAGTGTTTGTTCTTAACTGTGGGTTCATATCTCTACCCTTACCATGCCTTTTATAATTAAAGATAGCAGCTTTTTGTAGCTATTGGGGAGGGGCTTAAAAATCCCTTTCAAATTCACCTGCCAAAGCAAACTATTTATTTGGCCTTAGACTAATTGGAGATACAGAATTTCCTTAGTCAAACCTTAACTTGGGCACTTAACTAGCATGCTTGTCAATATCAATACAGTAAAATAATGTACTTCAGGTCAATAATTGTCATTTGTGAAAGTTACTAAATGCCAAATTAACTTAACTTTATTGAAGGAAAAAATACTACTTTAAAATCTGCTTTTTATTTTATGGTCCTATGATATGATAAATGATAAGCAATTAGAAAGCACAGAACCTCAACACCAAAAATTGATAAACCATATTTATTCAGCCATTTCTCATGTAGCCCAGGCTGGGTCTCATGTAGCTCAGGTTAGTCCGGAACGTGATATGTAGCCAAGGGTGACCTTGAACTTCTTATCCTCCTGCTTCCGTCCCCCAAGTGCTGATATTACAGGCATTAGCATCTCACCAGTCATGCAGTGCTGGGGACGAAGCCCAGGGCTTTGTGCATGTCAGGCAACTGAGCTGCATCTCTAGCACTACCACTTGTTTAAACTGTATAGAAAAGAAATTTTGCTTTGTTACGTCTTGAGTTTTCTGTCTTCCCTACACTTTTATTTAAATGGAAAACTTCAAATCTGCCTTCTTTTTTTTAAATTTTTTTTATTAATTTTATTTATTTCTATATGTGTATGAATGTACTGTCTGCATGCAAGTTTGTGCACCCGTGTCGTGCAATGCCGCGGAGGTCAGAAAAGGGTATCGGATTCCCCTGGAACTGGAGTTCTCCTGGAATTGGAGTCTCAGATGGTTCTCGGCCGCCATGTGGGTGCTGGGGATCAAACCCAGGTCCTCTGCAAGAGCAGTCGGCACTCTTAACCACTAGGTCATCTCTCCAGCCCCAAATCTGCTTATTCTTAANAGCCCCAGCTGTCCTGGAACTCACTCTGTAGACCAGGCTGGCCTTGAACTCACAAAGATCCTCCTGCCTCTGCCTCCCAAGTGCTAGAATTAAAGGCGTGCGCCACCACGCCCGGCCAAATCTGCCTTCTTAAACATGTGAAAACACTACTTCTTACCAGGTTCTTATTGGACATGACTGAATAACCCCAGCAGTGTTACACCAACCTTTTAAGACTGATCACTGCCCCTTCCCCCAGGCTTCCGCGCTGATGGCCTTATGCAGCCTCAGCTGCGCTCACACAGCCTGGAAATCCGCAGCCTGGAGGAAGTCAGTCTAAACAGAGCTATAATTTCAGCACCAGGGCAGCCAAAGAAGAAAATACAAGGCCGTAAAAGCTTGTGTTGAAATCATGGCATGGATTTTGTCCAGACCCGGTGCTGTGTCCTCTCCTGTCTGCATAGCTGTTTCCCTGAGCCCGTGGCTCTGGTTCTCAGCCAGATTCCATGTCTTGTTTCTGAAGAGCCTGCAGCCCTTTGGATCCACCCTCTTCTGTGGGAGAGCTACAAGACACCGAGGGATGGAGGGATGCTTAGTCCTGGTCACAGCCTTCTGCCTATGTCTGTCTGTTTTGTCTCAGAGGTTCTCATCTTAGCCCGTTCGTTTTGTTTTCTTGGCTAAGGCCATAAAGACAGTGGTAGAAATCATTTAACAGATAGTTAGACTCTGCCCTACTTTGGCAGGGTTAGGTGTTTGGGAGAATCTCATTGTTTACAAAACAGTCAAATTGAGTTGACTATTCATTGTAGAAACTGTGTGTGGTTCCCATGAACAATGAGAGAGGCCCTGGTGAATATGCTATAAAAGTTTTTAAGGGAAATCTCCCTAGGTAGCCCAGGGTGAATTTGACCTTGAAGTCCTCCTGTTTCCGCCCCATGAGTAACTGTAATTATAGGTGTGCACTACAATACTCATCTACTATAATGTGTGTGTGTGTGTTCCTGTGTGTACAGGTACACATATGTGCATGTGGAGACCAGATGTCAGTCAACCTTGGGAATTATTCCTCAAGAACTAGCTACCTTGTTTTTTGAAACAGGGTCTCTCACTGGGACCTTGGATTCACCAATTAGGCTAGGCAAGCTGGCCAGCCGTCCCCAGGAGCCTGCTGTTTCTGCCTCCCCAGCTCTGGGATTGCATATGTGCACTGGCACGCCTGGCTTTTTTTATATGGGTTCTGGAGACTGAACGCGAATCTTCAGCTTGCACAGCAAGCACTCTGACACTGGAGCCGTCTCCCCAGCTCTTCTATAAAGGATTGATGATAAGGTCCAGCATGTCTAGTCAGATATGTCCTTCCTGCTGCTGGTGGTCGAGACCTTTACACGCTGGCTACTTGGCGAATGTCTCCCGGTCCTCACAACAACCCTACCTGTGTCCAGTGTGGTTCATGGATGCTCTTTGTCCTTTATACACTGGCTACTCGGTGAATGTCTCCTGGTCCTCACAACAACCCTACCTGTGTCCAGTGTGGTTCATGGATGCTCTTTGTCCTTTATACACTGGCTACTCGGTGAATGTCTCCCGGTCCTCACAACAACCCTACCTGTGTCCAGTGTGGTTCATGGATGCTCTTTGTCCTTTATACACTGGCTACTCGGTGAACGTCTCCCGGTCCTCACAACAACCCTACCTGTGTCCAGTGTGGTTCATGGATGCTCTCTGTCCTTACTTAGTACAAAGGAAGTTTTTGTTCAATGGAACCGAGTCCTAGCATGTACCAGCATTAGAACTAAATTCTAGGAGATGGCCATTGATGAAATCAATGCCTGGGAAATTACTGCAGGTAAAAATAAACACTTTTATGAAGAGAAGTTCCCCAATGGTCAGAGCACCCATGTCAGACACTCAGATGAGAAATACCTTGTTCTGGCTTTTGACTTTTTCTGCTTGTTTTGTTTTCAACTTCTTTTTATTTCATGTGTATGAATTGCTTGCCCACATCTATGACAGTGCACCATGCAATGCCCATGGAGGTCAGAAAAGGGCATTGGATCCTCCAGAACTGGAGTTACAGATGGTTGTTAGCTATCAAATAGGTGCTAGGAACAGAACCCAGGTCCTCTGCAAGAGCAGCCAGTGCTCTTAACCACTGAGTCATCTCTCAGCCTTCTATTCATAAAATCTTAACTCATTCCTATTATGGAGGAATTTTGGTAAAGCTTTATGCTGGAAAAGAAGACTCCTATCCAAATTCAGATTTTTCATTTGTATCTTTAAAAGTCCTTCATTTGTATTGGGACAATCTAAATATTCTTTCATGTCCAATAATGGTGTAATTTATTTATATACTAACACTTTGACGAGAAATCAAGGAAATCCTATCTGTACCAGTAGCTCTTCTCTTGGGGAGTTCCAGCTTAAAAAAAAAAACAAAACAGGTTTTTGGAGCTGGAGAGATGGCTCAGCAGTTAAGAGCACCAACTGCTCTTGCGGAGGACCTGGGTTTGATTCCCAGCACCTACATGGTGGCTAAGAACCATCTACTTGAAGATAAAAAACCTACCATGTGTTTTTAGTATGAGTATATTGTGACACAAATAACAGCAGTCTCCTCCATTTCTCCATTTCACATGGCTACTTCCAGAAATCTCCCTGTGATACATTTCTTTTTTTTTTTTTTTTTTTTTTTTACTCATTTTGCCTTTCTACAAAACAGTTACAAATCTGAGTTGACTATTCATTTGTAGGAAACTGTGTGTGGTTCCCATGAACAATGAGAGAGGCCCTGGTGAATATGCTATAAAAGTTTTTAAGGGAAATCTCCCTAGGTAGCCCAGAGGTGAATATTGACCTTAAGTGCCTTCCTGTTTTTCCTCCCCACTGAGTTAACGTAATTATAGTGTGCACTACATACTCATTCTACGTATAATTGTGTGTTTGGTGTTCCTGGTGTTGTACAGGTACACATATGTTGCATTGTGGAGACCAGATGTCAGTCAACCTTGGGAATTATTCCTCAAGAACTAGCTACCTTGTTTTTTGAAACAGGGTCTCTCACTGGGACCTTGGATTCACCAATTAGGCTAGGCAAGCTGGCCAGCCGTCCCAGGAGCCTGCTGTTTTTGCTCCCCCAGCTCTGGGATTGCATATGTGCACTGGCACGCCTGGCTTTTTTATATGGGTTCTTTGGAGACTGAACTGCGAATCTTCAGCTTGCACAGCAAGCACTTCTGACATGGAGCGTCTCCCCAGCTCTTCTATAAAGGATTGATGATAAGGGTCCAGCATGTCTAGTTCAGATAGTATCCTTCCTGCTGCTGGTGGTCGGATCCTTTACACGCTGGCTACTTGGCGAATGTCTCCCGGTCCTCACAACAACCTACCTGTGTCCAGTCGTGGTTCATGGATGCTCTTTGTCCTTTATACACTGGCTACTCGGTGAATGTCTCCTGGTCCTCACAACAACCCTACCTGTGTCCAGTGTGGTTCATGGATGCTCTTTGTCCTTTATACACTGGCTACTCGGTGAATGTCTCCCGGTCCTCACAACAACCCTACCTGTGTCCAGTGTGGTTCATGGATGCTCTTTGTCCTTTATACACTGGCTACTCGGTGAACGTCTCCCGGTCCTCACAACAACCCTACCTGTGTCCAGTGTGGTTCATGGATGCTCTCTGTCCTTACTTAGTACAAAGGAAGTTTTTGTTCAATGGAACCGAGTCCTAGCATGTACCAGCATTAGAACTAAATTCTAGGAGTTGCCATTGATTGAAATCAATGCCTGGGAAATTTACTGCAGGTAAAAATAAACACTTATGAAGTGAAGTTCCCAATGGTCAAAGCACCCATGTCAGACCACTCAGATAGAAATACCTTGTTCTGGCTTTTGACTTTTTCTGCTTTGTTTTTGTTTTCAACTTCTCCGTTTTATTTTCATGTTGTATGAATGCTTGCCCACATCTATGACAGTTCGCAATGCCATTGGCCCATGGAGGTCAGAAAAGGCATTGGATCCTCCAGAACTGGAGTTTACAGATGGTTGTTAGCTATCAATTAGGTGCTAGGAACAGAACCCAGGTCTCTCTGCAAGAGCAGCCAGTGCTCTAACCACTGAGTCATCATCTCCAGCCTTCTATTCATAAAATCTTAACTCATTCCTATTATGGAGGAATTTTGGTAAAGCTTTATGCTGGAAAAGAAGACTCCTATCCAAATTCAGATTTTTCATTTGTATCTTTAAAAGTCCTTCATTTGTATTGGGACAATCTAAATATTCTTTCATGTCCAATAATGGTGTAATTTATTTATATACTAACACTTTGACGAGAAATCAAGGAAATCCTATCTGTACCAGTAGCTCTTCTCTTGGGGAGTTCCAGCTTAAAAAAAAAAACAAAACAGGGTTTTGGAGCTGGAGAGATGCCTCAGCAGTTAAGGAGCACCAACTGCTCTTGCGAGGACCTGGGTTTGTTCCAGCACCTACATGGTGGCTAAGAACCATCTACTTGAAGATAAAAAACCTACCATGTGTTTTTAGTATGAGTATATTGTGACACAAATAACAGCAGTCTCCTCCATTTCTCCATTTCACATGGCTACTTCCAGAAATCTCCCTGTGATACATTTCTTTTTTTTTTTTTTTTTTTTATTTTTTTTTTTATTATTTTATTTNTCTCCCAGCACTTGGGAGATCCCACACACCTCGTGTGTATCTGCATGTGGGTGGAGAGCGGGCACCTGGTTAACCCCCAAAGCTTCCACTCCAGTGAAGGCGACTTATCAGCAATGCCATACACAGAACCTCGTTTGTTTTCTCCAGTTGTTCTATCATGTAAATCAATTACTAGCCTTCCAATTACTGAGCCTTCCAATCACATGAATCCGTGACCCAAGGCCAGTCCCCTGTGAGATGCCTAAAAGGGACATTTTTTCATGACTGCAGCAAAACATCCCAGAAGGAACTCAATCAACGAACATTTCTTTGGCCTTGAATATTGTTTTCCTCCTGTGGTTTAGCGTTTTCACAGCCTCGTGTGCAGGGAACTTGAAACACCTTCTGTCACTGAGCTACTATTGACCAAGCACTAACGTGCAGGATTGTCAACAGGAGAGAAGGCAAGATAAGCAATAAGCCTTGAAGACAATCTAGTTTATCAAGTAAAGAACCCTCCAGAAAAGTGGAATGCACACACAGACTAAAAAATTCTGGAAGACCAGGGCACATGCCTGTAAATCCAGCAATTGGGAAGGGCAGAGGCAGAGGCCGGCAGATCTCTGTGAGTTCAAGGCACAGCCTGGTCTACATAGTGTTCCAAGACAGCTGGACTGCAGAAGCAGACCCTGTCTCAAAAGACCAAAAAAGTAAAAAGAAAAAAAAAAAGAATCTGGAAAAATTTAGGAAGAGGAAGCACCAGGACTTGGCCTAAAAGCCGGATAGGACCTGTTCAGATGGGCAGAGGGAAGGGAACAAAGAGGAGCAGGCGGGGGGTATGGCTGGGGTATGCAGTATTCTCTACACATGAAGATTAAATGATTGGGATGGATTTTTTTCCCCCAACTGCTTGGGGTGGGAGTGGGGGTGGGTGCTTGATGGAAAGGCAGAACAAACTCAGAGGGTGTGTGTGTGTGTGTGGTTGTTTAAAATTTTTATTCTTATTTTCTGTGTATGAGTCGTCTTGCCTGCATGTATGGTCATGTGTATGTGTATACCATGTCAGTGGCCCTTCGGAGTTCAGAAAGGGGCATCAGATCCCTGGAACTTGCGACTTATGGACACTTGTGAGCCACCATATGGGCCTGCTGAGAACTGAACTAAGATTCAGCAACTCGTCCCCCACCAAAGGCTTTTAAAGAAGTAGATCAACGGGCTGGAGAGATAGGCCTAGGGTTAAGAGCACGGCGCTCTTGCAGAGGACCCGGTGTTCGATCCCTCACGCCACATGGTGGCTAAGAGGACCGTTGTAACTCCAATTCCAGGAGAACCAGTTCCAGGGGAATCCGAGACCCTCTTCTGACCTCGCGGCAATGACACGACTACGTGTTGCACGACCTGCATGCAAGACAGTACATTCATCACACATACAAATTTTTTTTTTATTATTTTATTTTTGTATGTGTGATAGAATGTATTGTCTGCATGCAGGTCTGTGCACCCGTGTCGTTCAATGCCGCGGAGGTCAGAAAGGGTCTCCGGATTTCCCCTGGGAACTGGATTCTCCTGGAATGTGGAAGTTCAAGGAGTCTCTTAAGCCGCCATGTGGGCGCTGTGGATCGAACCCGGGTCTCTGTAAGAGCGGTCGTTGCTCTTAACCGCAGGCTATCTCTCCAGTCCCGTTGATCTATTCTTTAAAAAGCCATTTGGTGTGGGACGAGTGCTGAATCTTGTAGTTCAGTTCTCA
The DNA here is from genome assembly GCA_009823505.1 of Rhizomys pruinosus. Classification (NCBI taxonomy): domain Eukaryota; kingdom Metazoa; phylum Chordata; class Mammalia; order Rodentia; family Spalacidae; genus Rhizomys; species Rhizomys pruinosus. The sequence goes on from VZQC01013739.1 coordinate 596,702, forward strand.
GCACCATATGGTTGGCTCACAAGTGTCCATAAGTCGCAAGTTCCAGGGATCTGATGCCACCTTCTTCTGAACTCCAAGAAGGGCCACTGACATGGTAGTACACATACACATACATTACATGCAGCGCAAGACGACTCACTACACAGAAAATAAAATAAAATTTTAACAACCACACAACACACACACCAGCCCCTCTGAGCCTTTGCTCCTGCCTTTCATCAAGCACCCCCCCCACCCCACCCCAAGCAGTTGGGGGAAAAATCCATACCCAATCATTTAATCTTCATGTGTAGAGAATACTGCATACCCCAGCCATACCCCCCGCCTGCTCCTCTTTGTTCCCTTCCCTCTGCCCATCTGAACAGGTCCTATCCGGCTTTTAGGCCAAGTCCTGGTGCTTCCTCTTCCTAAATTTTTCCAGGATTCTTTTTTTTTTTCTTTTTCGTTTTTTGGTCTTTTGAGACAGGGTTCTGCTCTGCAGTCCCAGCTGTCTTGGAAGTCACTATTAGACCAGGCTGGTGCCTTGAACTCACAGAGATCTTGCCTGGCCTCTGCCTCTGCCCTCAAGTTGCTGGGATTTACAGGCATGTGCCCTGGTCTTCCGAATTTTAGTCTGTGGTGTCATTCCACTTTTCTGGAGGGTTCTTTACTTGATAAACTAGATTGTCTTCAAGGCTTATTGCTTATCTTGCCTTCTCTCCTGTTGACAATCCTGCACGTTAGTGCTTGGTCAATAGTAGCTCAGTGACAGAAGGTGTTTCAAGTTCCCTGCACACGAGGCTGTGAAAACGCTAAACCACAGGAGGAAAACAATATTCAAGGCCAAAGAAATGTTCGTTGATTGAGTTCCTTCTGGGATGTTTTGCTGCAGTCATGAAAAAATGTCCCTTTTAGGCATCTCACAGGGGACTGGCCTTGGGTCACGGATTCATGTGATTGGAAGGCTCAGTAATTGGAAGGCTAGTAATTGATTTACATGATAGAACAACTGGAGAAAACAAACGAGGTTCTGTGTATGGCATTGCTGATAAGTCGCCTTCACTGGAGTGGAAGCTTTGGGGGTTAACCAGGTGCCCGCTCTCCACCCACATGCAGATACACACGAGGTGTGTGGGATCTCCCAAGTGCTGGGAGATTTGTATGTGTATGAATGTATTGTCTGCATGCAGGTCTGTGCACCCGTGTCGTGCAATGCCGCGGAGGTCAGAAGAGGGTCTCGGATTCCCCTGGAACTGGAGTTCTCCTGGAATTGGAGTTACAGACGGTTCTTAGCCGCCATGTGGGCGCTGGGGATCGAACCCGGGTCCTCTGTAAGAGCGTCGGTGCTCTTAACCGCTAGGCTATCTCTCCAGCCCGTGATACATTTCTTTAAAAGCCTTTGGTGGGGGACGAGTTGCTGAATCTTAGTTCAGTTCTCAGCACCCATATGGTGGCTCACAAGTGTCCATAAGTCCAGTTCCAGGGGATCTGATGCCCTCTTCTGAACTCCAAGGGCACTGCACATGTAGGTACACATGTACACATACATACATGCAGGCAAGACACTCATACACAGAAAATAAAATAAAAATTTTAAACACACACACACACACACACCCCTTCTGAGCCCTTTGCTTCCTGCCTTTCCATTCAAGCACCCACCCCCCACCCCACCCCAAGCATTGGAATCCATCCCAATCATTTAATCTTCATGTGTAGAGAATACTGCATACCCCAGCCATACCCCCCGCCTGCTCCTCTTTGTTCCCTTCCCTCTGCCCATCTGAACAGGTCCTATCCGGCTTTTAGGCCAAGTCCTGGTGCTTCCTCTTCCTAAATTTTTCCAGATTCTTTTTTTTTTTCTTTTTCTTTTTTTGGTCTTTTTGAGACAGGGTCTCTCTGCAGTCCCAGCTGTCTTGGAAGTCACTATGTAGACCAGGCTGGCCTTGAACTCACAGAGATCTGCCTGCCTCTGCCTCTGCCTCCCAAGTGCTGGGATTACAGGCATGTGCCCTGGTCTTCCAGAATTTTTTAGTCTGTGTGTGCATTCCACTTTTCTGGAGGGTTCTTTACTTGATAAACTAGATTGTCTTCAAGGCTTATTGCTTATCTTGCCTTCTCTCCTGTTGACAATCCTGCACGTTAGTGCTTGGTCAATAGTAGCTCAGTGACAGAAGGTGTTTCAAGTTCCCTGCACACGAGGCTGTGAAAACGCTAAACCACAGGAGGAAAACAATATTCAAGGCCAAAGAAATGTTCGTTGATTGAGTTCCTTCTGGGATGTTTTGCTGCAGTCATGAAAAAATGTCCCTTTTAGGCATCTCACAGGGGACTGGCCTTGGGTCACGGATTCATGTGATTGGAAGGCTCAGTAATTGGAAGGCTAGTAATTGATTTACATGATAGAACAACTGGAGAAAACAAACGAGGTTCTGTGTATGGCATTGCTGATAAGTCGCCTTCACTGGAGTGGAAGCTTTGGGGGTTAACCAGGTGCCCGCTCTCCACCCACATGCAGATACACACGAGGTGTGTGGGATCTCCCAAGTGCTGGGAGATCATGGGTCAGTTCTGAATGATAACCATGTTTTATATTCTACAGTTTTGGCTTTTCCTGCATATCTGCTGGGCATAAACCAAGACCGGTTAAAAGAGAAGCTCACGAGTCGGCAGATGGACAGCAAGTGGGGGGGTAAATCAGAATCCATCCACGTGACCCTCAACGCCGAGCAGGCTTGCTACACCAGGGACGCACTCGCCAAGGCCCTGCACGCCCGCCTCTTTGACTTCTTGGTAGATGTGAGTAAACACAGAAGGACATACAAAATGCCTCGCCTTCTTATTCGCTCTGCTGCTGTTGAATCCTAAATCCAACTTTGAGAATTTCTCAGCAAGACACAGTAGCTAAATCTAACATGGCAGCAGTTTCTTCTGAAAAAGATGCTTAGTAAAAGTCAGGACTAAGCCGGGCGTGGTGGTGCACGCCTTTGATCCCAGCACTCGGGAGGTAGAAGCAGGTGGATCTCTGTGAGTTCAAGGCCAGCCTGGTCTACAGAGCAAGCTCCGGGCCAGCTGAGACTAAAGGGAGACCCTGTTTCAAAAAGACCAAAAAAAAAAAAAAAACTAGTGAGCAGGAAAAAAGGAAGCCCATGGTCCCAGCCCTTTCATAATTTTTGAGAATAAAGGTTTAGGAATGTCATGTTTATGATTAGTACAATGAATCTGTGATGAATTAATCCCCCAAATAATGAGATAAGCATCTGTTTTCTCAACATTTCTGTGGGATGAGTACTTGAGATCAGCTCCACCTGGCAGTTCTAACTCAAGCAAGGTTGAAGCTGTGCTGATTTGAAGAACAGTTCTCTCTGGGCTCGGGGCTGAAGATGTGGTCGGCAGCCTGAGGTCCTAGCTCCTTCCTTCAGGGCCTCTCCTTAGGGCAGCCAGAATGACCTCACTCCCTGCAGCTGATTTTCTCCAGAGTGATCTAAGAGCAACAAGCCATGAGAGTTTTAGGGCCTAATATTGGATTTAAGTATTGTCACTTTGACACATTCGCTCTGTTAGGAGGAAGCCACCAAAAATAGTCCACACTCACTGGGAAAATAGGCTGTACCTTTAAGAGGAAGATCAAAGACTTTGGATTCTCTATTTATCTGTCTATCTACATTTTTTTGTTGTTGTTTGGTGGTTTTTGTTTTGTTTTGAGGCAGTATCTCTTATAGCTTAGCCTGGCCTCCAACTCAATATGTAAGCCAAGGATGACCTTGAACTTCTGATACTTCTGCCTCTGTCTCCTGAGTGCTGGTATTACAAGCATGTGCCACCATGCTGAGTTTATGCAGTGCTTGGGAATCAAATTAGGGGCTTCTTCATCCTAAGCAAGCAACTCTGCCAACTGAGCTACAAGCCCAGCTTGACTGTATTTTTTTATACTAGCAGACACATATATTTTTGGACACAGCATAAATAATATATTTATGTTTGCATATACTTTTCATTTACCTTGTGTGTGCATGTGTGTGTCTGCGTGTATGCATGTGTGTGCATGTGTGCACATATGTGTGTGCGGTGTGTGTGCATGTGTGTGCATGCACACGCGAAGGCAAGTATATCTGGAGGTCAGAAGACAATTGCTGGAGCCTGATCCCTTCTTCCACCAGAGAGTGAATTCATGTTATCAGGCCTTTACCTGCTGAGCCGTCTCACAGGCCCTCCCTGTGGTATGAAGATACATGACTTTTATTCTGAGGGCTAGTCTTTCAGTAGTGTAAAGCCACATGTGTAAGTGTAGGGTAATAAGTGCTAGAATAACAACAGACCCTATTACAGCACCATGGACCACATACTATATTTTAGGGGAAAAAAAAGTTTTGATTAATTCCTCCAACAACCTCGTGCCTTGCATATTGTGTCTGTTTTTTTAAATTATTTATTATTTTTTTTTATGTGTATGAGTGTACTGTCTGCATGTATGTTTGTGCACCCATGTCGTGCAATGCCGCGGAGGTCAGAAGAGGGTGTCGGATTCCCCTGGAACTGGAGTTAAAGACGGTTCTTAGCTGCCATGTGGGTGCTGGGAATCGAACCTGGGTCCTCTGCAAGAGCAGTTGGTGCTCTTAACCACTAGGCCATCTCTCCAGCCCCAGCATATTGTGTCTGTTTTATACATAAATCAAACAAGGCACTGAGAGTTTAAGGAATCAGCCTAAGCTCTCTCAGATACTGTATGGCTGTTCTAGGAGGACCCAGATTCTTTGCTAGTCTGCTCTTTTCCATATATATATATATATCCCGCGCTGTAGTCTCGCCGGCAAGAACTTCACGCGGACAACAGGATTCTTCTGCAGCAGTATTTATTGTGCACAGCTCTTTTGTGAGAAGGACCCCGAAATGGGGCAGAAGCACTGCTTATATAGTAGTCTAGAGGGCTTGTGTATGCTCTGGATTGGTGCAGTGCCCTGATGCCTCATTAGCATGCCCAAGGCGCGGGCTCAGAGAGTAGTAGTCATGCGCAGTTTGTCCAATGCAAAGGCAACGGCGGGAAG
>VZQC01013739.1:608306-618554 GCA_009823505.1 Rhizomys pruinosus
GAGGGAGTGAGGGAGGGAGGGAGGGAGGGAGGGAGGGAGGGAGGGAGGGAGGGAGGGAGTTGGAGCGGTAGCTCAGTGGTTAAGAATTCTTGCTGCTCTTCCAGAGGAAGGACCCCAGTTCAGTTCCCAGAACCCACATCAGACCATGCACCTCCTGTGACGCCAATTCCAGGGATCCAGAAGACACATTGCATACAGACACAGACACATATGCATACATGTAAATAAGAATAATGTTTTTTTAAAGGAAGAGAAAGGAAGAAAAGAAATAAGGTAGTTTCCAAGTCAGATCAGTTTGAATCATCAGCGCTTGGAGGAGAGGCTGACCCTCCTCTGGCCTGCACGACATAACTCCAGGCAGTGCAGGAGATGGCGCTCAGGCTTGTCTTTGCCTTTATGAGTAAGAACTCATACCTTTACCAAATTAGTGTCTCCTAAATATAAACTGTGCTTCTCCTATTGACGTAGCCAGCATTTCTGTTACAGCCTTTCCACACTGAGACATTTCAGTGCATCATCAAGAAATGACTTTTAAATTATTTTGCAGAATGATTACAGGCAAGGACTTTTTCTCTTTTCCTCCAGAAAAATGGCTTTGAACAGTTCTGCATCAATTTTGTTAATGAAAAATTACAGCAGATTTTTATTGAGCTGACGTTAAAGGCGGAACAGGTAAGCTGTCCCTCCTCCTCCTCCACCCTGCTCTCTTCCTGGCTCTCTTTGAAGGGCATGGATCTCTCTTTTGCTAGAGATTCTGGTTTTGGTCTTATATTAGGAAATGTGCCTAATAAAGCGAGCAGCGAAGCCACTTCCCACGTCAGCGTTTGAATGTAAATTCCATCTGCTGCCTTGTTTTCTTGCTCCCTCGGCACATACACTGTGACGCTGGCCTCACGACGGGCTGCTTTTCCTACTCTGACCAAGGGGACAGTGCGAACCTTAGCTGGGACCCTCGTTGTCTGTGCATATTCTGTCTCCCAAATGCAAAACCTGGCTTTTTCAGATCTTTAGCACTCCCAGTCTTCCCTAGAAACATGTATTTTCAGCAATGCTTGCATTTGAGTTACATCTTGCATACGTTTGGGGGGTTTGTTTGTTTGTTTGTTTGTTTGTTTGTTTGTTTTTGGTCTTTTCGAGACAGGGTCTCCCTGTAGTCCCAGCTGTCCTGGGACTCACTCTGTAGACCTAGCTGGCCTTGAACTCACAAAGATCCGCCTGCCTCTGCCTCCCAAGTGCTGGGATTAAAGGCATGTCCCACCACGCCCAGCTGCTTACGTTTTATTTTAAAAGTACTGGTTCCATCGATTCCTCATCCACCACGAGACTGCAAACTGGAGGGTTAAGGGTGCAGAAACTTGTTCTCTTGCAGTCAGGCACCAAGAATCTAAAAATCTAGCTTTGTACCTCTTCAAAGGCTGAAGGTCTAACCCTGGGAATCCTAGGATCTTCCTTTTCCACATCCTGGCCACGCCTGGCCCTCCGTGCTTGTGGTTTGCCTCTTCTTTTATGTTTCCATGCCCAACCTTTCTCTCCTTTCTCTCATTAAGACACAGGTCTCTGGATTTAGAGCTTACCCTATGGCCAGGGTGATGTAAACATGAGATCCTTAACTAGTCATATCTGCAAATACCTTTCATCCTGAGGCTCTGGGTGGACACAGAATCTTGGAGGTGATCCGCATATCGAATGCTGTTTAAGAGCTGTTTAGTTATGGCATCCTAGCCTTGCAGCCATGAAGAATGGCTAGAGAAAGACAGCCAGAGGAGAGGGCGATAGCGACTGAAATAGGAGGAAGTAGACAAGGGTTGGGTCATATAGATACTTTGCGAGAGGAAATAGTGAGTTCAAGACCACCCTGGCTACAAGAGAAGTTCTGGCTACATAGTAAAACCAGGAAGGGAGGGAGGATGGGAGGAAGGGAGGGAAGGAAGCAAGCAATTGCAACAGTAAACGTAGAGAGACTTGGTGGGGGATGTGAGATTCCACATGTACTTGGCTGAGCATAGTCAGCAAGACTTGCTTAAAACAGTTAGCAATGAGGTAAGCATCACCCAGCAGGATTCCTAGCTTTGCAGCTTGAAAGAGCAGGGCCAGGGCAAGGCTGCTACTGAAGGGGAAGATTACAAGAATGTTTGGAAATAAGAACTGCCAGGCTCACAGTAAGTGTGAGAGGCTCACTACACATCTGCCTGGAGCATCCCATATGGAGACTGAAATCACTGACAGAAGGAGGGTAAGAAGACAAGATGGATGGAATTGGAATCCTGAGACTCTGTCACACACAGAGGTGTGGCAAGAAGAAAGGTCTAGCCGAGCGTGGTGGCACACTCCTTTAATCCCAGCACTTGGGAGGCAGAGGCAGGTGGATCTCTGTGAGTTCAAGGGAAGTTCCAAGCCAGCTGAGACTAATGGGAGACCCTGTCTCAAAAAGACAAAAAAGACAAAAAAAAAAAAGGAGGAGGAGGAGGAGGAGGAGGAGGAGGAGGAGGAGGAAAGGTCTACCAAAGGAAAGCAGAAAAACAAATCGAAAGAGGAGGAAGGAAAGCCAGGACAGTGTGGTGGCGCTCGTCACATTAAATAAGACACTGATATGATTGTAGATCCTTCTGTGAAGCACTTAGATTCCAGTCTCTACTGTTGTCCTATGTTAAAAGCAATAATAATAATTTTTTGGTAATTGAACTTAATAGACTAAACAATATTTCATTGTCATTTTTGTTAGTCAGAACCCAGTTTTAGGGTTAGGCATGTAGTTCATTTAGTAGAGTGTTTGCCTAGCATGCTGGTTTAATCCTCAGTGCCATATAAAACCAGGCCTGGTTTTATATGGTACTGAGGATTAAACCAGCATTCCTGGTGGTGCACACCTGGAATCCCAGCACTCAGGAGATAGAACCAGGTCGATCAGAAGGGCAAAGTCATCTTTAGATACATGAGTTCAAGGCCAGCTTTGGACACATGAGATGCCCATGGTAGCAATTTTATATAGTTCAGACAAAACATAAATATTAAGTTATGAGATGCTCCTTTCATATTGATAGCCCTTTATAAGAAAACTCTTAGTGTCTGTGAAAGAACATTCTAGTTTTCTCTTTCATGGTGATTTATATGAGCTCTTGATTGCTGACATCTAGGAAGAATACATTCAAGAGGGGATACGATGGACCCCCATTGAGTACTTCAATAACAAAATCGTGTGTGACCTCATAGAGAACAAAGTGGTAAGTATTTGGGGGTGTCTCTTCATTGGGCTCCTCTCCCTGTTATTCTCTTACAACTGCCAGGGTAATGACTCTGGCACAGGATGTTGGCAGTGACCTTGGCTTTGTGTCAGTGTGTATGTGTGAAAAATAAGTAATGGGATTTTATTGCCACATTCAGTATGAATGTGTGCAAAATGCCAAGTTCCAAATGGAGGGTGTTGGGTTGATGACATAGTGTATGAAAAGCCATAAAATGGATCACACAATTTCTAGGATGCAAGCTTGAAAAATTATGCAAAAGAAAACCAAGCTGTGTACACAGAAACTGGAAGTAATAAAAACATTGGTAGGCCACTCCATTATCAGATAAACCAGAGTATATCAGAACGGAGAAATAATAAGTATGAAGAGAATGTAGGAGCTGGTAGGATGGCTCAGCACATACTGTTCTGCAGAGAACCCAAGTTTGGTTCCCAGCACCCACATAGGATGGCTCACAACTGCTTATAACTCCAGTTCCAGGGGATCTGATGCCCTCTTCTGGCTTCTATGAGCAGCTCACACACAGACAAACATACACATTAAAATAAATTTTAAAAAAAGAAAGCGTAAAATGATGAAGGATATTTGCAAAATATTTGCTTTTTGAGATAAATGAATGCACAGTAGAATGTTAGCATGTGTGAGTGGTGTCATGTGCCAAGCTGGGGGAGAACATTCAGAAATGAATGGGGTCGAAGGCAAAAAAAACGCTGCTTTGGAAAGTGTTAAAATCAACATTGCAAGCAGGAATGAGCAGACAGTGCCTATGTACAATTTCAAATAAAACTGGACAGCTGGGAAGATGGCTCACTGGGTGGGCACAAGCACCCACGTTCGGTCCCCAGAACCCATGTAAAAACTGGACGCAGTAGTGCATCCCAGAGCTACGGCAGAGGAGAGGCAGAATCCCTGGGACTCACTGGCCAGCCCACCTGGCTGAATCAGTGAGTTCCAGGCCAGTGAGAGACTCCTGTCCCCATCACCCCCCAATAAGATGAGGTCAGCAAGGTGACTGAGTGGGTAAAGGTGCTTGCCACCAAGCTTGACCATAGTTTCATCCCTGGGACCCACATGGTAGATGGAGAGAGCTAACTCTTGCACATGGTCCTCTAACCTACACACACACACACAAACACACACACACACACACACACACACACCCACACACCATGACATGAACGTGTGCACACAAATAAATTAATAAATGCAATAAAATTTTTTTTAAAAAGATGAATGGTCCCCAGGAACAATAACGCCCAAGATTGTCTTCTGGCCTCCCCATGTATGTGCACACACATGTGTGCGTGTGCACACACACACTACACATACACAAATAGCTTCTTAAAAAGAGAGTTTCAGCCAGGCGTGGTGGCACACACCTTTAGTCCTAGCACTTGGGAGGCAGAGACAGGCAGATCTTTGTGAGTTCAAGGCCAGCCTGGTCTACAGAGTGAGTTCCAGGATAGCTGGGACTACAGGGAGACCCTGTCTTGAAAAGACCAAAAAAAAAAAAAAAAAGAGTTTCTATGGGGCTGGAGAGATAGCCTAGCGGTTAAGAGCACCAACTGCTCTTGCAGAGGACCCAGGTTTGATTCCCAGCGACCCACATGGCGGCTGAGAATTGTCTGTAACTCCAATTCCAGGAGAACTCCAGTTCCAGGGGAATCTGAGACCCTCTTCTGACCACCGCGGCATTGCACAACATGGACCTACATGCAGACATTTAAAACTTTCATACACATACAAAAATTAAAAAAAAAAAAAAAAAAAAAAAAGAGTTTCTAGCCTGGCGTGGTGGCGCACACCTTTAATCCCAGCACCCGGGAGGCAGAGGCAGTTGGATCTCTGTGAGTTCAAGGCCAGCCTGCTCTACAAAGTGAGCTCCAGGCCAGCTAGGACTAAAGGGAAACCCTGTCTTAAAAAATACAAAAAAAAAAAAAAATAGAGAAAGTTTCTAGTGGGGTGTGGTGGCAGGCAGATCTTTGTGAGTTCAAGGCCAACCTGGTCTACAGAGTGAGTTCCAGGATAGCTGGGGGCTACGGGGAGACCCTGTCTCAAAAAAAAAAAAAAATGGAGTTTCCTCAGTCTTTGGATCTGGATACTAATCCTTCCTCTGGGAGTGGTAAGTGTATTGGGAAGGACAGGCTGACAATCGATAGCATCTCAGGTCTAGCAAAGAGTCTCTTGGCCTAAGAAAGGACCAAGCAGGTATTGTGGATTTGGGTGGGTCGGAGAATAGGACTTTGGCTTCTTGGTCCCACCAGAACCCTCCTGGGATTATGAGCATCCTGGATGATGTATGCGCCACCATGCATGCCGTTGGGGAGGGTGCTGACCAGACGCTGCTGCAGAAGCTCCAGATGCAGATTGGGAACCACGAGCACTTCAACAGCTGGAACCAAGGCTTCATCATTCATCACTACGCTGGGAAGGTAAGGCCGGCGACTGTGGAGAATGGTGCAGGAGGCGAAGTGATCTGTGCTAAAGGCTCTGAGTATGGGGTCTGTTTTCTCACAGGGCAACGGAGAGCCATGTAGTTATTCATTGAACAAATAGGACTTTTGAAGAATTCGAGGAGGAAAATCAAAATTCTTGTTTACACAGCTGCATATTTTTAAAATGTGAATCACCCTGGTGCATACAGCAATTGCTGAAGCACTGGGTTTTTGTCTTGGCTGTTGCAATCACAAACTTGCGTTCCTTCGCCTTCCCACGGGCACTGGGAGTATAAATAAGGACCAAGAGCGCACTTTGATATTTGCTCTTATAAAGTGCATGAGTGCTAGATGCTGTGGGGTGCGATGTAGGGTCCCAGTATAAGCTGACGTCATACAGTATAAGCTGACATCATGCAGTATAAGCTGACATCATGCAGTATAAGCTGACATCATACAATATAAGATGACATCATGTAGTATAAGCTGACATCATGGCTCTTGGAAACCTCCTGGTCCCATGGAAATCCACAGAGAAAATCTTTATCTCAGTTGGTCTCTTATTAACTTGGGTCCCTGAGCATGAGTTTGGGCCAGATGGGTGCAGTTCTGATGCTGCTTCTGGGAACAGTAATCAAGTTTTAGATAATGTGGCCTGTGGTCCCACATGGATGAGAGCGAATAAGGCTCTACTTTTTTTCTCCTAAAAATTTGAGGAAATAATTTAGCGTGTCCCTCAGACATGGCTGGGGATCCATCAGCAAATGCACATGTTCTGAAGAGCTGGAGTCCCCCTCCCTGGTCATCTGGGAAGCCAGACGCTCATCACCCACCGTGACAGCTCAGAGAGATGAGGGCTCCTAGCCAGCGTATCTTCTGTGAGGGTGGTCATACCAGCCTGAAGGTGTTCTGTCCAAAGAAACAAGTAAAATGAGATTTCTTTCCATTCTTGGCCAGGTTTCCTATGACATGGATGGCTTTTGTGAGAGGAATCGAGATGTGCTGTTCACGGATCTGATTGAACTTATGCAAAGCAGTGAGTTGTAAGTGTCAATCACTTTATCTGACATGCAGTGTCCTAGTCTGCTTTCTCCTGCTGTGATTATGTACCATGACCAAAAATAACTTGGTGTGGAAAGGGTTTATTTCATCTCACAGTGTATTGGGAAGCCAGGGCAGGAACTCAAGGAGGGATCCTAAAGGCAGGAGCCGAAGCAAAGACTCTAGATGAATATGGCTTACTGGCTTGCTCAGTGACCTTTGTTAGACAGCCCAGGCCCACCTGCCTAGGCATGGCACTGCCCACAGTTGGATGGGCCCTCCTACATCAATTAGAAATCAAGAAAGTGCCCCACAGACATGTCCACAAGGCAGTCTGATAGAGGAAATTACTTTATTGAAGTTCCCTCTTCCCAGGTATGTCAAGTTCACAGCCAAGATTAGCCATCCCGTGTTAGCTTTGATGGAGTTGTCAATATTTAAACTATTGTGTGGTATTAGAGTGGTTAGCATTTGGCTCCTTTTGAGTTGTTGAGTCTGGTTTTATAATTTGACTGTTTGTTTTCTCAACATAGCTTTTCTCCTTCCAGCCTCTGTCTCTCCCTTGTGTCCCTAACATTTCTCCCCCCAAGTGCCATCTGTACGTCTGGGTCCATCGTCTTCAGTGTTGTTAGGAGGGAGAGGTACCCACACTGGCACTGGGTTGGGATAGCCATTTCCGACCAGCAAGAGTAGAAGAGTTTAGTTCTGTTATACTTTGCTATTGGAACAAAAGAAAAAGAATTTTTCATCATTACTCCATTTAAAGCTATTTTTAGTCTTTGAGCATTGCATACACGGTATTTTGCTCCTATTTGCCCCAACTCCCCCTTAACTTCTACTAGATCCACTCCCATCTCCCTGCCCCCCAATTTTGTGTCCTCTTTTTTTTCCCCCTGATTTAAAAACAATTTTTTTTTCTCTTTTTGACTTTTTTTTTTTTTTTTGACACAGGGTCTCCCTATAGCCCCAGCTGACCTTGAACTCACTATGTAGACCAGTCTGGCCTTGAACTCACAGAGATCTGCCTGCCTCTGCCTCCCAGGTGCTAGGATTAAAGGTGTGCACCACCACGCCCAGCTTAAAGTCGGTTCTTAGCCACCATCTGGGTGCCGGGAATCAAACCCGGGTCCTCTGCAAGAGCAGTTAGTGCTCTTAACCGCTGAGCCATCTCTCCAGCCCCCGATTTGTAAAGAATTAATAACCCATTGAATCCAGTTTCTGCTGCCCATGGCTGTAGAGCCAGTCACTGGAGTGCAGTCAACCTACTAGGGGTAACACCCTTGAAGAAAACTGAGTCTCTGTCCCCAGAAGCCATCAGCTGTCCGTTGTTCCTCAGTCAGGGGCTGTGGGTGACCCCCCTTCCCACTCAACACTAGAACGTTGACTGGCTTGATCATGTGCAGGCCTTCTGCACTAAATCCCAACTGCTGTGGGTTCATGGCTGCAATGGTCTTGTCATATCGAGAAGACATGGTTTTGTTCAACCTCTGACTCTTAAAATGTTTCTACCTCCTCTTCTGTGATGGTCCCTCAGCCATGGGGAGGTCATGTGAGATGGACGTCCCGTTAGTAGCTGAGCACTCCACTGACACTTAGTCTCTGCACTTTGATCCATTGCACAAAGAAACTTCTTGGCTTAACAAAACTCAGGTTACCCTGAGTCACTGAAGCACTTGGAGACTCAAGAACTCTGGCAGGAGCCTATACAGGGGGTTATACACAAAGATTTCTCTATAGTTCCTCAAACATGCTGGCCTTACAATTGTGATCTTCCTGCCTCAGTCTTCTGAGTACTGGGATGATAGGCATGTGCCACCATGCCTGGCTAAAAGATCCATTTTTAACTGCCCTGTGTAAGCTGCAACACATCTGTGCACACCGTCCTAGAAACTGCTGGATCTCTCAAAGCAAGTCAGGCCCATGTCCTTTCCTTCCATCTTTCCTGAAAGGTTTCCGTGCTCTAGAGTAATAAGACATCATTTACATGTGCGGTACACGTGTTCTAGGCAAATGCAGTGTTATGAAGCCTCCTAGGTCTCAGCAGTTTTAGAACCACCTCTGAATAAGACATGTCCCTTCAGTCTTTGTTACTTAAATTATCACAGTAGAAAGGTTGAACATAGGACTGAGGCTGTTACTCGGTAGAACACTTGCTCATCACGTGGAAAGCCCTGGATTAGATTCCTCGCAAGGGCAGGGGTTAGCTGCTGCTTTTTAAACTTTTCTTTCTTTTGAGACAGCATCTTATGTAGCCTAGGCTGGCCCCAAACTCCCTATTTATCTGAAAATGACTGAACTTTCAATTCTCCTTCCTTCACTTCCGAAATGCTGGAATTACAGTCATAGGCCACCACACCCAGTTTATGTTGTACTGAGGATCAAACCAAGGATTTCCTGCATGCTGTGCAGCAGTCTGGCTCCTGAGCTACATCCTCAGCCTGGGATTAACTTCTTTTATGTATTTATGATGTATTATTATTATATGTGTATGAGTGCATTGCCTGCATGTGTCTAAATGCACCTTTGTCCTACAGTGCCCATGGAGGTTAGAAAGAGGGTGTCAGATCCCCTGGAACTGGAGTTAAGGATAGTTGTTAGCTGTCCTGTGGGTGCTGGGAATTGAACCTGGTCCTCTGCAAGAACAGCCAGTGCTCTTAATTGTTGAGCCATCTCTCCAGCCCTGTTCTTTGATGAACAGCAACAATTGCAGGAACAATCTACGAAATTTCCTTCCCCAGCCCTGGTCAGAAGCCAGGCGTGGTAGTGCACACCTTTGACCCCAGCAGGCAGATCTAACCTGGTCTACATAGTGAGTTCCAGGCCGGCTGGAAATATAGGGAGAGCCCATCTCAAAAAGGCCAAAGAGTTTTCCCCAAACCAAATCCCTTGCCATCCCCCATACCAGCACTGCCTACCACCCTCCCAGTTACCCCCTTCCTTCCTTAAACTCCCTTGAGATGCCAGATTTCTTTTCATTCAAAATACATAAAATCAATTTGCTCTTTTCTTTTTTTTTAATATTTTTTAATTTATTTTATTTTATTTATTTGTGTGTATGAATGTACTGTCTGCATGTAGGTTTGTGCACCCATATCATGCAATGCCACAGAGGTCAGAAGAGGGTGTCAGATTCCCCTGGAAGTGGAGTTCTCCTGGAATTGGAGTTACAGATGGTTCTCAGCTGCCATGTGGGTGCTGGGGATCAAACCTGGGTCCTCTGCAAGAGCAGTCAGTGCTCTTAACCGCTAGGCCATCTCTCCAGTCCCAATTTGCTCTTTTCTAAGAAGCTCGGGCAGGCCACAGGTCCTAGCTTGTAGGTTTCATGGTTTTCACTTTCAGAGATGATTTTTAATTATTAAAAATTCCTAAGCCGGGCGTGGTGGTGCACACCTTTAATCCTAGCACTTGGGAGGCAGAGGCAGGCAGATCTTTGTGAGTTCGAGGCCAGTCTGGTCTACAGAGTGAGTTCCAGGACAGCTAGGACTACAGAGAGACCCTGTCTCAAAAAGACAAAAAAAAAAAAAAAA
>VZQC01013739.1:630858-654126 GCA_009823505.1 Rhizomys pruinosus
TGTTTGTTTGTTTGTTTTTTTTTTGGTCTTTTCGAGACAGGGTCTCCCTATACCCCCAGTTGTCCTAGAACTCACTCTGTAGACCAGGCTGGCCTTGAACTCACAAAGATCCACCTGTCTCTGCCTCCCAAGTGCTAGGATTAAAGGCGTGCGCCACCACGCCTGGCTTAATTTGTTTTCTTAAAATGTTGGTAGAATCATTTGATTCAGAACTAATGATTTAGGGTATGGTGGTACATGCCTTTAGTCCCAGAACTTTGGGAGAAAGAGGCAGATGGGTAGACCAGACCACTGGTCTGGTCTACATAGTGAGTTCCAGGCCAGCCAGGGATAATAGTGAGAAACTCTCTCAGACATACACACACACACACACACACACACAAACAAAACATTATTAGTGATTTATATGTTGATCTTCACTAGGCTAGAAGCAGATGTTAAAAATAAAACAAAACTTTAATAGTGCAGAGTTGTGGTGGCTTTAAAATTAGTATGAGGCTCCGTTTAGATGTTTTCAGTAAGCTCAGTTCCTGACTGGTACCCACAGGATGTGGCCTTGGTAGGATGCACAGCCATGCTTGTAAGGAAAGGGCTGAGAGGCAGGGTGAGAATGATTTGTCAGTGGCCGTAGCTGCTGAAGTTTCAGGGACAGGCTGGAGGTATAGGCTTCTGCCCGAGCACCCCACACAGGAGCAGCAACAAGAGAGGCTGAAACTGACTGACCACAAGTGCGTGGGAGCCCTGTTGGGGTGATGCCCGAGGGAGCCTGTGTCACTCACTATGTGATTCAACATAGTGAGCCTGTGTCACTCACTAAGTGCTTCAACAAGTGGTATTTAGGAACGATATCTATGCAAGGTGAAGGCGGGATGTGAGTCGATAGCTGTGAGGGCGTTGACTAGAAGAGATAAGATTTGTCTCTACTGGGAGATCCAGATCCCATTCATAAGGGTCCTGGCCTCGCTATCCTCAGGAAGCAAGAAGGGGTGGGAAAGGGGCTTCATGGTAGGGTGACGTTAACAACAGACGGTACCCCACATCATCACCAGTTCATCAATTCCCAGGCTCTGAGCCTAACACGATGCTATCTGTATCCTTATCTGGGAGAAAAGAAGATTGAGTTTTGTAAGGTTTCAAGTAACTAAGGAAACAATAGGGAGACCAGGCTTAAAACTCACAGCTGCTGAGTCCTTCCTGTGAGAGACAGGTGTGGGTCATGTTCCCATGCTGCCTGAGCTCTGTTCTCCGCCATAGCAGATGGATGATTCGATATTTGAGCCTGTGTAGGAGGGAAAAGGCAGATAGTAAAAGACAACACACACACACACACACACACACACACACACACACACAGCACTATCTGAAGGATATTTTTTCATTCTTCACATTTCATGGTGGGTTGGGGATGTAGCTTAGTTGGTAGAGTGATTACTTATATGAAGCCCCCAACTAGGCTTGATCTCCAGAACTATAAACCTGGGGCAGAGCGAAGCAGGTGTGCTGCCATGCCTGGCTTTTTAATGTGGGTTCTGGGGATTGAACTTGGTTCCTTATACTTGTGGAGCAAGGTCTTTACCAACCAAATCATTTCCCCAGACCCCAAGTACCATACTAGTGCCAAGCCAGGAAGCAGGCCTGGGAATTGGGAGAGCTCTGCCCTTCAGCTGCCCATTATAAGTAGTTTATTTTTTTTATTATTTATTTTTGTATGTGTATGAATGTACTGTCTGCACGTAGGTTTGTGCACCCGTGTCGTGCAATGCCGCGGAGGTCAAAAGAGGGTGTCAGATTCCCCTGGAACTGGAGTCAAAGACGGTTCTCACCTGCCATGTGGGTGCTGGGGATCGAACCCAGGTCCTCTGCAAGAGCAGTCGGCACTCTTAACCACTAGGCCATCTCTTCAGCCCATAAGTAGTTTAAGTGCCACAAATCTCCCACTTCCTCAGCTCATTCAACAGAGGGTCTGTCTAGAACAGTGTCTCTCTCAATGAGCTCTGTTCTCCATGGTTGTCAGTCTGTTCTGTCTCTAACATGTATTCATGTGCACATATCCCACCCCCACACATGTGTATTGGCACATGCACACAGGAGAAGGGTGGAGTTGTAGGCAAATTCAGAGAAAACCCTAACAATGGAAGTGTGGTTAAGAGGTGCCTGAGTCCTGGGATCTGAGTCCTATAACTTCCTATCTTTTCTTCCTCACTTGTCAGTAAACAGTCCTAAATAAAAACATCTCATCTGCCTTACAAGTGAAGCCTCACTCTCCAGCCTCACGTAGAGGCTGCTCTAAGACTCTTGTAGAGGAAGTGTTCAGTGGTAGCTGCTGCCTGGCTTGTCCACAACCCCAACACTACTACCGTCACACAAAGTTGAACCCAATTCGGGTTGGGGCGATGGCTCAGTCTGTAAAGGAATTGCCTTGCCCTCATGGAGACCTGAGTTTGATTCTCAGAATCCATATAAAATGCTGGGTGAGATGTCATGCCTGTAATCCCAGAGCTGGGGACACATCCCAGAGATAGGCAGATCCCTGGGGCTCATTGGCTGGTCAGCCTGGCATAATTCATGAGCTCCAAGGCCAATAAGAGACCATGTCTCAAAGGAACCAAATGGTGGTCCCAAAGATGACACCTGAGGTTGTTTCTTGGCTTCCACATGTACACACACACACACACACTCCAACTTGATTTACTGGATTATCAGAAAATGGAGAAATTAAAGCAGTTATATTAATCCTCATGGGTTTTTGCCTTAGCGGTACCATTCCTCCTCTTCCTCCTCCTTCTCCTCCTCCTCCTCCTCCTCCTCCTCCTCCTTCTCTTCTTCCTCCTCCTCCTTCTCCTCCTCTTCCTCCTCTTTCCCATCCTCCTCATCTCACATGACTGCCCCCAAGTTGAATTTCACCAAGAACATAAGCATTTGCACGTACTGGTTTTAAAGAGCCCAAAGTGTGAGCTGGCCATGTTGGCTTTATTTCCAGCAGGACCCCTCCCTCCCGAGTGTGGGGCACTCTGAATCGCTGGTGGGATTACACGCTCAATTGAAAGTCTCTGTGGAGAGGGTTACTCATTCCACAAGTTTATGGGGCGTGGGGTTTTTCTTTTCCTGTTATAAATGTGTTTTTGTTTGGCTTCTGGCGGAACGGCTCTTCTGGGTTCAGAATCGCTGCCCTTGCAGTCCTCAGCCTGTGGCCTGCTTAAGTCGATGAGTGAGAACAGTCCTGGAGACGGCTTCTCCCACAGGGTGGAAATCGTGGCCTGGAGAGGGTGACATCTGGGCTGTGCTTGGTCAGTCAATCTCCACCAGGTGGCAGCACTCCAGAAAACTGAAAGAAGCAAATTGGGTCTTTCAGTGACATGGAATCTTACACATTACAGCATTTGCTAGATTGCTCTTCCCTCTGCAGGAAATTTCTGTAAGAAAATGTCCTGGAGGCTGGGGAGATGGCTCAGCGGGAAAGGTGCTTGCTGTGCAAACATGAGGATGTCAGTTCATAGCTCCAGCACCATGTGAAAACAGGGCCTGGTGGTGCACACCCGTAACTAGAATTAGGAAGATCCTAGATGTGTAGTCTATCAACGTGAGTGCAGCAGCCAGAAGAGCTCCCCAGCATTTCATTGTCTGTTTGTCTTTTATTACTGTTACTTCTTACATTTATTTGGATGTATGTAGAGGTCAGAGGACAATTCTGGGAATCAGTTCTCTCTACCACGTGAGTCCTGAGGATCTACCCTGGACCATCAGGCTTGGGGCCCAGTGCCTTTTCTTCCCGAGCTAGCTCCCTAGCTCTGAACTTCTGGGCTCAGTTGAGCCTCCTGCCTCAGCCTCCTGAGCATCTAGAACTACAGGCACATGTCTGACCGTGGGTTTTGATTTTACTGTTATCCTGTGACGTATATGTGTAATTTCATTTTGCTTAATAGCAGTAGTTCATTATATTTTAAAGTTAATATCACTCAGTCCAGGAATTCAGCTTGGTATCTGAATACTATAAATTACAGTCTTAACACTATGCTTCTCTAGAGCTTGGAGTCAGGCGTTGGGGGAGGGTGGCTGGGTGGCTGGGTGGCAGAGAGACAGGAGTATCCAGTAATGTCCAGGCTCCATTTTCTTCTTTTTAGGGTAAAGCATCAAGTTGAATACCTGGGTCTGAAAGAAAACATCCGCGTGAGAAGAGCTGGCTATGCTTATCGGCGTGTCTTCCAGAAATTTCTACAGAGGTAATGAACCAGTGACTCCAGAATGTTCTTTCTTTTTATTTTTATTTTCTTAAATATTTATTTTGTATGTGTATGAATGTACTGTCTGCATGTAGATTTGTGCACCTGTGTCATGCAATGCTGTGGAGGTCAGAAGAGGGTGTCAGATTCCCCTGGAACTGGAGTTCTCCTGGAATTGGAGTTACAGACAGTTCTCATCTGCCCTGTGGGTGCTGGGGATCGAACCCAGGTCCTCTGTAAGAGCAGTCAGTGCTCTTAACTGCTAGGCTATCTCTCCAGCCCCTGTCACAATTCATTTAGAATATATTCTTGCTCTAAGGAGAAGCTCTGCTCTCTCCATGGCTGTCCTCTCTCCTCTGTCCCCATCCTGGGCAGTCACTGAGCTGGATTTGTCTGTGCTCTTCAAACAGAATCATGTTTGTCCTCTGTAATGGGCCTTTTTCACAGCACAGGGTTTTCAAAAGTCACCAGTGGCCTGGCATGTCTACACTTTGCTTCTATTCGTTGGTGAATAATATTCTATTGCATGGACATACCCTTTCCTTCATCATTTGACAAACATCAGTTGTTTTTACTTGGGCTTCATGGGGGTGTGAACAACCTTGTATAAACTCTGTGGAGGACATAGGTTTCAGCTCTCTTGATATGGACCTAGAAGTAGAATTGCTGAGTCACATGTCATTCTATGTTTAACCTCTCTGAGCTGTTGCCAGGCTTTTTTCCGAAGTGGGTGTACGACATTGCATCCGGACTGATGGTATTTGAGGGTTGCATCTTGGCCCAGTCCTTGCCAACATATGCTGATATCTGTCTAACCTTGCTGGTGGGCGTGAAGTGGTAGCTCACTGTAGCTTTGATTTGCATTTCCCAGATGGCAAGTGATATTCACATCTTTTCAGAAGCTTATTGGCCATTTGTATTTCTTCTTTGGAGAAATGTCTGTTCAAGTTCTTTGCCCATTTTTTAGGGCTTTTTGTCTTTTTATGAAAGGCAGAAAGACTTAGAATATGTCAGTAGCCACTAAGTAAGTAGACTTCTGCAGACTATAACATCAAGTTCAAGAATTTATGATAATTGTGACATAGGAAAGCCTGGGGCTGGACTAGGTGAGTTAACAGTATGCAAACAATTACAAGAAAATATTGGCCCACTTAAGAAATAAAGCTTAGGGGCTAAAGAGATGGCCTAGCAGTTAAGAGCGCCAACTGCTCTTGCAGAGGACCCAGGTTCTATCCCCAGCACCCACATGGCAGCTGAGAACCGTCTTTAACTCCAGTTCTAGGGGAATCTGACACCCTCTTCTGACCTCCACAGCATTGCATGATACGGGTGCACAGACCTACATGCAGACAGTACATTCGTATACATACAAAATAAATTTAAAAAATTTTTTTAAAATGAAATAAAGCTTAACATATTTAACTTCAAATTTTTTGCAGAATCTGTGTTTAAATTTAAACTTTGTTGTTGTTGTTTTGCTTGTTTTTTGAGACAAGGACTCCTGCAGCCCCAGCTGCCTGGAACTCACTATGTAGACCAGGCAGGCCCTGACCTCACAGAGATCTGTGTATCTCTACCTCCCAAGTTCTGGGATTAAAGGCGTGCACCACTGCACCTAGATTTTAAACTGGTTTTTACATTTCCTTTAAAGTGTGTTTGATAGGACCTGTGTTTAAGTGGTTGGTTCTCATTTCATGTTACTTGTTTTTGAGAAGAATAAAATTTCATATTCTTTTTTTAAATTGTTTTTTATTTTTATTTTATGTGTATGAGTGTATTGCCTGTAGGTAGATAGGTGCACCTGTGTGGTACTTTGCCTGCAGAGGTCAGAAGAGGGCATCAAATCCACTGGAACTGGAGTTATGGACAGTTGTTAGCCACCATGTGGGTGCTGGGTTTCAAACCCCAATTCTCTGCAAGAACAGCCAGTACTCTTAACCCCTGAGCCATTTCTCTAGTCCCCAGTTTCACATCCTTTTTTTTTTTTTTTTTTTTTTTTTTTTTTTTTTTTTTTTTTTTTTTTTTTTTTTTTTTTATGTGTATGAATGTACTGTCTGCATGTAGGTCTGTGCACCCGTGTCGTGCAACGCCACGGAGGTCAGAAGAGGGTGTCGGATTTCCCTGGAACTGGAGTTAAAGACCGTTCTCAGCTGCCATGTGGGTGCTGGGGATCGAACCCGGGTCCTCTGCAAGAGCAGTCGGCGCTCTTAACTGCTAGGCCGTCTCTCCAGCCCCCACATTCTTAAAATACGATGTCATTCTTACTTCTTCAATGATTCTGTGGAATTGTACTGTTTTCTATATTTATTTAATTTCCTTTAAGAAATAAGGAAGTAGGGACATGGGGGTGGAGCTCACTTGGCAGAGTGCTGGCCTAGCGTGCGTGACACCCTAGGTTCATCCCCATCTCTACATTAAAACAAGATGTGGTTGTGCATGGCCACTTGGTGGGAGGACTAGGAGTTCAAGGCCATCCTGGAATGCATAGCAAATTTGAGGCCAAATTGGTTAAATGAGACCCTGTATTTAAAAAAAGAGGGAGGGAAAGAGAGAGATAGAGAGACACACAGAAGTGTAGAGTGGGAGGAGAAAGAGGAGGAAGAGGAGGGAGCATTTTAATCAGAAATAATTTTAATCTTAAATAATTTTAATTTTAATCTTTCTAGGGTATGATAAAAAGACACAGGCAGAGCCGGGCGTGGTGGCGCAGGGCATGGTGGCTCGGCCTTTAGTCCCGACACTCGGGAGGCAGAGAGGCAGGCAGATCTCTGTGAGTTCAAGGCCAGCTGGGGCTACAGGGAGACCCTGTCTCAAAAAGACCATAAAACCCCTTTCTGTCCAACTAAGACTGGCCTTGAACTCCTGATTCTCCTACTTCTACCCCCAAGCGCTGGAATTACAGGTGTGTGCCACCACACCCAGTCGAAAATGTGGTTTTACATATTATTATTTTATGTATATGAGTATATTGCCTGCATGTAGACAGTGCCCACAGAGATCAGAAAAGGGTGTTGGATCACCTGGAACTAGAGCTAAGACTTGTTAGCCACCATGTGGGTGCTGGAACTTGAACCCAGGTCCTCTATAAGACCAGCCACTCCTCTTATCTGATGATTATCTCTCCAGCCCTCCCAGATTTGTTTTGAATTCAGGTTTCATATAATGAAGAACTAGCAAGGTGAAAAAAAGTTTAAGTGTAGCCTGTGAAATCCAGTACCTTTTGAGGCTATCATTTCTTTTTTTCTTTTTTTTTTAATTTGGTCTTTTTTTTTTTTTTTGTATGTATGTATATGAATGTACTGTCTGCATGTAGGTTTGTGCACCCGTGTCATACAATGCCGCGGAGGTCAGAAGAGGGTCTCGGATTCCCCTGGAACTGGAGTTCTCCTGAAATTGGAGTTACAGACAGTTCTTAGCCGCCATGTGGGTGCTGGGGATCGAACCCAGGTCCTCTGCAAGATCAGTCGGTGTTCTTAACCGCTAGGCTATCTCTCCAGCCCTTTTTTTTTTTTTTTTAAGTTTTGCTCTTTTNTACTCCTTGGAGCGGTTTCTTCACTTAGTCCTCACATTCAAGTTTCTCGGGTTTTTTTGTTTTGTTTTTTTTTTTTTTGGTCTTTTTGAGACAGGGTCTCCCTGTAGTCCCAGCTGTCCTGGAACTCACTCTGTAGACCAGGCTGGCCTTGAACTCACAAAGATCCACCTGCCTCTGCCTCCCAAGTGCTAGGATTAAAGGCGTGCGCCACCACGCCCGGCTATGAGTAAAGATTTTTAATTACTGTCACAGTGTCCATTTGGTGAGGGACAGTTTAGATGTTACTTATAAGACCTTGATCTTCCTTAGATTGCTCAGTGATATTTAATACTGTACCCTCAGAGTAGTTTGGGGACCTTACTGGATAATTTCAGCTGTCAGATGACATGCCTGGGAAGAAACAACTTCCACTGAGGTGCTGTCCCCACAAGCCAGGCCTGCGGTCGTGTCTGGGAGGCAGTTTCTTGATTGCTGAGTGATGTGAGAGGGCACAGCCCACTGTGGGCGGTGCCACCCTGCACAGGTAGTCCTGGAAGGGCACAGCCCACTGTGGGCAGTGCCACCCTGCACAGGTAGTCCTGGGAGGGCCACCGTATAAGTTCAAGGCAGCCTAGTCTACATAGTGAGTCCCAGGCCAGGAAAAAAGGAAAGAAGGAAGGAAGGGAGGGAGGGAGGGAGGAAGGGAGGGAGGGAGGGAGGGAGGGAGGGAGGAAATACAAGAGGGTCATGAGTTTATCCTCACAAAAGGAAGGAAGGAAGGAAGGAAGGAAGGAAGGAAGGAAGGAAGGAAGGAAGGAAGGAAGGAAGGGAGGAAATACAAGAGGGTCACGAGTTTATCCTCACAGTTACCCTGTGGGAGTGGAAAGTGGAAGGCTTGCCTTGTCAGGAAAGGCATTCATGCCATTGGCAAGACAGAAGGAAAACCAGGAAGCCTCTGCAAGTGTGGTGGGGACATGAGAGCTTGCAGCAGGCTGCCAGGACTTCTGTGTCCTTGGTGCTCCAAAACATCTCTGTCCCCAAGACCGGCTGCTGGAGGTCCCCGAGGTCTAGGCTGCTTTTCCCATGAATATGAAGCCTTGACTTGGCAACCCAAGTGATAACAAAGAGCTGTTGGGTAGAAAACTCTAGCAGGTGGAACATCCAGCTCAAGGACCGTGAGAGGACACGAGTGCATAGTATAAAGAATGCAGGTCGGGAAATGCAAGCTCTTGCCACAGCTCTCCAGCATGAGCATTGTCTGGTGCAGCCTGACCGGACATTCTATCTGAGAGCTGGATGGAGTGTACTTAGCAAGACAGCATTGTGCTGTCTGAAGATGCAGCCAGCTTCCTGAGCGCAAAGGAAGTGCCAGGCAGCTGTCAGAATCTTCCAGATCCTCACCCACCCCTGGAGGCCTTGACAGACAGAGAGAGAAAGAAATTTCCTGAGTTCCTTACTGTTTAAAAAATATTCAGTAGCTGGAGAGTAGCTTGCTGTGCAAGTAAGACGACCATAGGAAAGCCAGGAGTGGCCCCGGGACTGGGGAGTGGCGATGGGCAGATCGGAGGGAGCTTCAGGCTCCATGAGAGACTCAAAAATTAAGATGGAGGTGTCAGTGAAACGGCTTAGTGGGTGAAGGTGCTTGCTGCTAAGCTTAATGACTTATGTTCCAGCCCCAGGGCCTATGTGGTAAAAGGAAAAGAACTGACTTCTGAAAGTTATCCTCTGGCCTAAACATATATGTGCCATGGCACATGCACACTTGTATACACACACACACACATGCACACATGCACATACATACATGCACACATACACACAGAAACCCATCATCAAATGAGAACAGAAATACTTTATAATTTTGATGAGCTCACACCAGGAAAATGGCCTCCTTAGAAACTTGTCAGGCTATGCAGCCGGGCGTGGTGGCGCACGCCTTTAACCCTAGCACTTGGGAGGCAGAGGCAGGCAGATCTTTGTGAGTTCAAGGCCAGCCTGGTCTACAGAGCAAATTGCAGGACAGCTGGGTCTCCAGGGAGACCCTGTCTCAAAAAGACAAAAAAAAAAAAAAAAAAGAAAAGAGGAGGTTTCTCCTCTCCCTACCTCCACCCTCTGTGGTCCTTTCTCCTCATCCAATTAGACCGTCGAGCTCCTATCACGTGTACATCGGCTCTGCTCCCAGTCTTGTGTGTCTTCATCTGCTAAATTAACACCTTTATAGGGCACAGGTCACTTATTCATACTAACATGTGGCCTCACTGGGGCACTTTCACTTTTAAGCTTTTTTACCTCCAGTTAAGCAGTAGGAAGACTGACTTTTCCAGGAAATGTTGCTATTATCAGACAAGATGCTGCTGGTAAAGGGGGTCTAGAGGGCTTCTAGACTCCGATTAGTGCCAGCCAGCTGGCCCCGCAGACCCCTAGACTTACACGGCAGGGCCACAAGGATGCTCTTCTCAAGTCCTCTTCTCCCTTGGCTACTGTAAGCCGGTCTAACCCTGATAGAAGCTTCTAGAACACAGGATGACCTATCCTTGCCTTAGGCGTATGTGTGTGCATATGGCCTGTGTCCTCCAGTGCACACCACATGCTCTGATGTTTTCTCCACTACTCGACATCTTTTTTTTTGGTCTTTTCGAGACAGGGTTTCTCTGTAGCCCCAGCTGTCCTGGAACTTGCTCTGTAGACCAGGCAGGCCTTGAACTCACAAAGATCCTCCTGCCTCTGCCTCCCAAGTGCTAGGATTCAAGGTGCGCGCCACCGTGCCCGGCTACTTGACATCTTATAATGTGCTTCTCTCCCCTCTTGGTAGATAGAAACATCTAGTAGACTGTATCATCTTTGAAAGAAATATTTACACCAGCCATTCCATGACTTCTGTGCAATGCCAGGATTCAAGAGACAGATCAGGGTTCAAATCCCAGTTCTGAGACAATAACTAAGTGGCCTTGGGAAAATCCGTATTTGTTTCTGCTATCTGTATAGCTAATTAGAAAACTGACGTGATCAAATTGCTCTAAGATTAACACGAGGTCATGAATCCACAGCAGCATTCAGAGCTCTCAATTCTGAGCAAAGCATCCTTCTGTGTGAGCTGTTGATGTTAGTCAGCGCTAGTGTGCCAGGCACCAGGTAGAGTGCTGGCATGTAGCACGAATCCCACAGGTGTGGCATCCACTCCCATCAGCCCATTCTCATCAGTCCAGTAGGATTGGTTGGATGGGCTTACAGGAGGTTATCAGCAGTGGCAGAGAGCACTAATGAGGATCAGTGTTTGATGGGATGCTTCCAGGTGGTCCATCTGGAAGTGTCCCTTAAGGCGAGCCGCCCTGAGGAGGGGCCAGGCCTGTGAGGATTCTGGAGGACAGCCAGCAGGGGAAAGGATAGAATGGGCAGAGGTGTTGAGGACAGGAGGGGCTGAGAGTGCAGGGAGAAGTCGCCATCTTCCCAGGGGAAGTGACCAGGCTGGAGATGACCCACGCTGGTCCATTAACCTATGACTCAGAGGCGCAGGCCTGCAAAGACGGAAGCACATACAGGAACAGTGATAACTGCTTATAGGGAGCTGGTAAAAAAAAAAGTTTTCTTCTCTTTTCTTGGTGTGTGTGTATGTGTGTGTGTGTGTGTGTGTGTGTGTGTGCGTGTGTTGTTTTGTAAATTTTTTTTATGTGTATGAGTATACTGTCTGCATGTAGGTCTGTGCACCCGTGTCGTGCAATGCTGCGGAGGTCAGAAGAGGGCATCAGATTCTCCTGGAAATGGATTTAAAGACAGTTCTCAGCTGTCATGTGGGTGCTGGGGATTGAACCCGGGTCTTCTGCAAGAGCAGTCGGCACTCTTAACCGCTAGGCCATCTCTCCAGCCCTGTGTGTGTGTGTGTGTGTGTGTGTGTGTGTGTGTGTGTTTATGTGTTTATGTGTATGTGAGTGCACATATGTGCGGGTGAGCATGCATGTGTGCATATGGAGGTCCAAGGACAGCTTTAGATTGTGTTCTTCAGACTCTGTTCACATTGGGCTTTGTTTGTTTGTTTTGATTTATCTGTTTTTATTTTATGTGTATGAGTGTTTTGCCTACATGCTACATACAAGCACTCATATCATACAGTGCTCATGGAGGCCAGAAGAGGGTGTTAGATCCCCTGGAACTGGAGTTATGGACAGTAGTGAGCTGTCATGTGTGCTGCTAACGGAACCCAGGTCCTCTGCAAGGGGGTGGTTAGGATGCTCAGGGACTTGGAAAGAAGCTGCCCAAAGTCAGGCTTTTCACGTGGGTTCTGGGACTTAAGCTCAAGTACTACCCTGACAAGCACCTTACTAACCGAGCTGTCTCCCCAGCCCAGCTTTGTAAAGCTTTTATGCTGATATATGCTCTGAAATATGGAGAGATTAGGATTAAGAAAAACAAAACAGCTGGGTGTGGTGGCCCACGGCTCAAGGCCAGCCTGGTTCCTGTAACAAAATATCCAATCAATGCAACTGAAGGAAGTTCCCTTAGCCCCTGAGCCATCTCTCCAGTTGTTGTTTTTGTTTTGTTTTATTTTGCTTTGCTTTGTTTTTATGTGTGGGGATGGAGATGGGGATTGGGGACGCAAGGGGGCGGGGGGTGTGTGTGTACATGCCACAGCGCATGCACAGCTCAGAAGACAGCTTGCAGGAGTTCGTTTTCTCCTTTCTCCACATGGGTCCTGGAGATGGAACTCAGGTTTCCAAGCTCAGCAGCAAGCACTTTTACCTGTTGAGACATCTTGCCCATCCTCATGCTGGTTTGGGGGGACAGGCTCTCTCAGTAGCCCCGGAGGCTCTCTCTATAGCCTGGGAGGCATTCTCTATAGCCCGGGAGGCTCTCTCTATAGCCCCAGAGGCTCTCTCTATAGCCCCAGAGGCTCTCTCTATAGCCCGGGAGGCATTCTCTATAGCCTGGGAGGCTCTCTCTGTAGCCCGGGAGGCATTCTCTATAGCCTGGGAGGCATTCTCTATAGCCCCAGAGGCTCTCTCTATAGCCCAGGAGGCTCTCTCTATAGCCCAGGAGGCTCTCTCTATAGCCCGGGAGGCATTCTCTATAGCCCCGGAGGCTCTCTCTATAGTCCAGGAGGCGCTCTCTATGGCCCAGGAGGCTCTCTCTATAGCCCAGGAGGCTCTCTCTATAGCCCGGGAGGCATTCTCTATAGCCCCGGAGGCTCTCTCTATAGTCCAGGAGGCGCTCTCTATGGCCCAGGAGGCTCTCTCTATAGCCCAGGAGGCTCTCTCTATAGCCCGGGAGGCATTCTCTATAGCCCGGGAGGCTCTCTCTATAGCCCCAGAGGCATTCTCTATAGCCTGGGAGGCTCTCTGTATAGTCCAGGAGGCTCTCTCTATAGCCCAGGAGGTTCTCTCTATAGCCTGGGAGGCATTCTCTATAGCCCAGGGTTCACCAAGTGGGCTGGACTGCCTGGCAGGTCCTAAGTATCTTCCTGTCTTCACCTCTTCAACACTGAGGGTACAAGTGTGTGACACATGTCAGGCTTTTCATGTGCGTTCTGGTACTTAAGCTCAGGCCCTCATACTACCCTGACAAGCACCTTACTAACCGAGCTGTCTCCCCAGCCCAGCTTTGTAAAGCTTTTATGCTGATGTATGCTCTGAAATATGGAGAGATTAGGATTAAGGAAAACAAAACAGGTGGGTGTGGTGGCACACTGCTCAAGGCCAGCCAGGTCTAAGTTCCAGGATATCTAGAACTACAGGGAGACCCTGTCTCAAAAAGACCAAAAAAAACAATCCCTTTTGTTTTCTTTTGCTTTTTGCCTGAAGAGTGTCATGGGACCCCTCAATGGGGTATTTTTAGACAGTGATCAAAAGAGAAGGCAGATTTTCACCAGGGCATGAACATGGAAACATGGGGAGAGGGAGGAAGCAGGTGCTGTGAGGGTTACCCCAAGTGTGTAAGACTTCTAGTCATTGAGGTCCATGCCCTGTCTTTAAGCAGCAGGAAGAGGACTGCTGGTGCACAGTGACACAGTGCCCAGGAGCAGGGCAGGGGCTCCTCTGCCCCATGGAGAGACAGGGGACCCACCTGAGCATGAAAGGAGAGGAAGGGGACCCACCTGAGCATGAAAGGAGAGACAGGGGACCCACCTGAGCATGAAAGGAGAGGAAGGGGGCCCACCTGAGCATGAAAGGAGAGGAAGGGGGCCCACCTGAGCATGAAAGGAGAGGAAGGGGACCCACCTGAGCATGAAAGGAGAGGAAGGGGACCCACCTGAGCATGAAAGGAGAGGAAGGGGACCCACCTGAGCATGAAAGGAGAGGCAGGGGACCCACCTGAGCATGAAAGGAGAGGAAGGGGACCCACCTGAGCATGAAAGGAGAGGAAGGGGACCCACCTGAGCATGAAAGGAGAGGAAGGGGACCCACCTGAGCATGAAAGGAGAGGAAGGGGGCCCACCTGAGCATGAAAGGAGAGGAAGGGGACCACCTGAGCATGAAAGGAGAGGAAGGGGACCCACCTGAGCATGAAAGGAGAGGAAGGGGACCCACCTGAGCATGAAAGGAGAGGAAGGGGGCCCACCTGAGCATGAAAGGAGAGGAAGGGGACCACCTGAGCATGAAAGGAGAGGAAGGGGACCCACCTGAGCATGAAAGGAGAGGAAGGGGACCCACCTGAGCATGAAAGGAGAGGCAGGGGACCCACCTGAGCATGAAAGGAGAGGAAGGGGGCCCACCTGAGCATGAAAGGAGAGGAAGGGGACCCACCTGAGCATGAAAGGAGAGGAAGGGGACCCACCTGAGCATGAAAGGAGAGGCAGGGGACCCACCTGAGCATGAAAGGAGAGGCAGGGGACCCACCTGAGCATGAAAGGAGAGGCAGGGGACCCACCTGAGCATGAAAGGAGAGGCAGGGGACCCACCTGAGCATGAAAGGAGAGGCAGGGGACCCACCTGAGCATGAAAGGAGAGGCAGGGGACCCACCTGAGCATGAAAGGAGAGGCAGGGGACCCACCTGAGCATGAAAGGAGAGGCAGGGGACCCACCTGAGCATGAAAGGAGAGGCAGGGGACCCACCTGAGCATGAAAGGAGAGGAAGGGGGCCCACCTGAGCATGAAAGGAGAGGAAGGGGACCACCTGAGCATGAAAGGAGAGGAAGGGGACCACCTGAGCATGAAAGGAGAGGAAGGGGACCACCTGAGCATGAAAGGAGAGGAAGGGGACCACCTGAGCATGAAAGGAGAGGAAGGGGACCACCTGAGCATGAAAGGAGAGGAAGGGGACCACCTGAGCATGAAAGGAGAGGCAGGGGACCACCTGAGCATGAAAGGAGAGGAAGGGGACCACCTGAGCATGAAAGGAGAGGAAGGGGACCACCTGAGCATGAAAGGAGAGGAAGGGGACCACCTGAGCATGAAAGGAGAGGAAGGGGACCCACCTGAGCATGAAAGGAGAGGAAGGAGACCCACCCTGAGCATGAAAGGAGAGGCAGGGGACCCACCTGAGACTGAAAGGAGAGGCAGGGGACCACCTGAGCATGAAAGGAGAGGAAGGGGACCACCTGAGCATGAAAGGAGAGGAAGGGGACCACCTGAGCATGAAAGGAGAGGCAGGGGACCCACCTGAGCATGAAAGGAGAGGAAGGGGACCCACCTGAGCATGAAAGGAGAGACAGGGGCCCACCCTAAGCATGAACCTGTCTCTTCTTATCCTCATAGGTACGCCATTCTGACCAAAGCTACGTGGCCTGTATGGAGAGGGGAGGAGAAACAAGGTGTCCTCCACCTGCTGCAGTCTGTCAACATGGACAGCGACCAGTTCCAGCTTGGAAGAAGCAAAGTGTTCATCAAAGCCCCGGAGTCTGTGAGTGCTCAGCCTCTTCCTCCCTTGCCATGCGGTTGGCTGCTGGCACACCTTGGGTCTAAGGCGCACCTTGCCTACCCTCCTGCCTTCAGTACTGATACCAACTCAACTCACTTCCTTTATAGCATTTAGTTGTCATTGGGGCTGGAAAGATGGCTCGGTGGTTAAGAGCACTGGCTGCTCTTATAGAGGACCTGGGTTTTGTTCCCAGCACCCACATAGTAGCTAACAATCATCCATAACTCCAACTCCAGGGGAATCCAACATCTTCTTCTGACTTCTGAGGGTATTGTGCAACACTTACATACCTGCAAACAAAACACTCATACACATAAAGAAATAAAAACAAAGTAAATAAAATATCTTTTAAAAAAGAAAGATATCATCCTTAGAAAAAGGTATTCTCCCTTACAAAAACCCACTTCTAGATGGCCAGCTGCCAAGGGCGAGGGCTTTGTCTGGTTAGGATGCTCAGAGCCTCCAAAAGAAACTGCCTGAAGCCACTGTATTTGTTACTTACCTCGTGCCCGGCTACTTTTTCTTCTTTTATGCGCTCTTAGATTGAGCCGTGGAATGGTACCACTTGTGTTTGGTGTGGGTCTCCCCATCTCCATTAACCTCTTCTAGATAATCCACACAGAGATGTGGTCCCATGGCCATTCTAAATCCTAAGATCACTAGCCGTCCCAGCAAGCCATCATATCAATGATGCAAAGGGACTTGGTGGGGAAAGGGAGGCCTGGGTATTTCTGTGTCTTCATGTGGGTTACGCCAGCGAACAGGTTACACATGGGCTGAGCCCAGGGTGGGGAGCACTTGGACAGAACCTGGAAGAACAGGAGAAGCTGGGGAAGGGCTCTGAGAAGCAACGAGAGAGGCTGGATCTATAGAAAGCAAACTGAGGCAGCTCTACATACACATTGACAACCCATGAATTTACAGAATTCTCTAGATTAACTCAGGAAGGTTTCTTAACTCCCTTGATACAGGTGTGGGCACTGTAGTCTAATGTCTGCATGTCAGCAGGCATCCAACAAAGCCCTTTAACAAATAACTTACCAGGCAGGGCATGGTGGCACATGCCTTTAATCAGAGGCAGGTAGATCTCTCTGAGTTCAAGGCCAGCCTCGTCTACATAGTGAGTTCCAGTCCAGCTGGGGCTAAAGGGAGAGAGACCCTGTCTCAAAAAGACAAAAATGAAAATAAAAAGTAATTTAGCTCACTTAGCTCTGGGACTGTGAAATGGACATTGCTTTTAATTTGGAGAACTTGCTGGAACTGAAGTTCAACATCGTCTTAGTTTCGTTTACTATTGCTGTGATAAAGTGCCATGCAAAAGCAACCTAAGGGAGAAAGGGTTTCTTTGGCTCACCCTTCTAGGCTAGAGACTATCTTATGGGGAAGTCACGGCAGGAACTTGAAGCGGCAGCCACTTCGCATCTACAGTCAGGGGCAGAGAGAAATGAATTAACTGTACTTACTGCTCAGCTCACTTTCTCCACTCTTACACAGTGCAGGATCCTCTGACCAGGAAATGGTGGTGTATTAGTCACTTTTCTGTTGCTGTGATAAAGCACCATGACCAAGGAACTTATAAAAGGAAGAGTTTATTTGAGCTTACGATTGATGGTTCCAGGGAATTAGAGTCCATTGTGGCGGGAGGCATGGCGGCTGGAGCTGGAGTAGCAGGCCGAGGGTCACATCTCGCAATGAGCACAGGAAGCAGAGAGAGCAACTGTAGACCACGAGGCTTGTAAAAAAAAAAAAACTCACTAAGCCTGCCCCCAACAACGCACTTCCTCCAGCACAGCCACACCTTCTAAGACCTCCAAAAACAGTGCCACCAACTGGAGACAAATGTCTGAATACTTACAGCCTATGGGGGACACTCATTCAAACCACCACAGGTGGCAACCACAGAAGGCAGGTCTTCCCACCCACCCACAGAAGGCAGGTCTTCCCACCTACCCACAGGAGCCAGGTCTTCCCACCCACCCACAGAAGGCAGGTCGTCCCACCCACCCACAGAAGGCAGGTCTTCCCACCCACCCACAGAAGGCAGGTCTTCCCACCTACCCACAGGAGCCAGGTCTTCCCACCCACCCACAGAAGGCAGGTCGTCCCACCCACCCACAGAAGGCAGGTCTTCCCACCCACCCACAGAAGGCAGGTCTTCCCACCCACCCACAGGAGCCAGGTCTTCCCACCCCAGGTAGCATAATCAAGAGCATCACCCCCCACACCCAGACATGCCCCCAGGCCAACAAGATCTAGGCAGTCCCTCAGTAAGACTTCCTTCCCAGGGGGTTCTGCCTGGTGTCAAACTAATGGTACCA
Organism: Rhizomys pruinosus; assembly: GCA_009823505.1. Taxonomy (NCBI): domain Eukaryota; kingdom Metazoa; phylum Chordata; class Mammalia; order Rodentia; family Spalacidae; genus Rhizomys; species Rhizomys pruinosus. The sequence goes on from VZQC01013739.1 coordinate 648,757, forward strand.
AATTGACGATTCAAACCACACATCACAGGCATCCTCGTTTTACAAGACCATTTCAAGAAATGGGGGTGAAAAAACCAGAGTTGGAGCTTGGTTGGCAGGTCACGTGGTTGGCAGGTCACGTGGTTGGCTTGCGCAAAACCCTGACTCCCATCCTAGCACTGCAGAAGATGACTGTGGTGGCACACACCTGTGATCCCAGCACTCAGGAGGCAGAGGCAGGGTCAGAGCTTCAAGGTCGTCCTCAGCTACATAGTGAATTCAAGGCCAACCTGGCCTACATGACACCCTATTTTTTGTTTTCTGTTTTTAAAAGAATTAATGATAGGACTGGAGAGATGGCTCTGCAGTTAAGAGCACTGACTACTCTTGCAGAGGATCCAGGTTCAATTCCCAGCACCCAGAACCATCTTTAGTGCTGGGCATGATGTTGCATGTCTTTGATCCCAGTACTTGGGAGGCAGAGGCAGGCGTATCTCTGTGAGTTCAAGGCCAGCCTGGTCTACAGAGGGAGCTCCAGGACACCTGGGACTAAAAGGGAGACCCTGTCTCAAAAATAAAAAAATAAAAAAAATAAATAAATAAATAAACCAGACCTGGTCTCCATAGTGAGTTCCAGGTTCCAGGACAGCTGAGGCTACAGGGAGACTCTGTCTCAAAAAATAATAATAAAGTAAAATAAGAATTAATGGTAGGGCTGGAGAGATGTCTCTGCGGTTAAGAGCGCTGGCTGCTCTTCCAGAGGACCTAGGTTTGATACCTAGTACCCACATGCAGCTGACAATTATGTATAACTCCAGTTCCAGGAGAGTCTGCCTCCCTCTTCTGACTCCATGGGCATTGCACTACATGAGTGTACATATACATGCAGGCAGTACACTCATACACATAAAATAATAAATAAAGCCAGGTGTGTTGGCACACACCTTTAATCCCAGCACTCAAGAGGAAGAGGCTGGAGGATCTCTGTGAGTTCAAGGCCAGCCTGGCCTACATAGTTCCAGACCAGCTGGGGCTACAGGGAGACCCTGTCTCAAAAAGATAGATAGATAGATAGATAGATAGATAGATAGATAGATAGATAGATAGATAGATAGATAAAATATTTTTTAAGAGAATGATGGTAAAGCTAGCAGAAGTCAGCCGAGCAGTGGGCAATAGCATGGGCAGCTGTTACAGTAGTGGACACAGGCAGAGCCAGACTGTGACGAAGGCTCTACTTGAATGGCTTGGCAAACCATAACGGTTGTTAAATAAATAAGTGCTACACTCCAATAGAACCCGCTTATGAAGAGTTCGCGGTAGCATTTCTCCACTCTGAGTTATTTGTAACCTCATAACAATTTCATTTCCAAATATAAAATGAAAATGTTGTGTCACACACCATTAGACAACCCACAGAACAGTTCCTGTTCTTTCTAAAACGGGCTGGAGTGATTTGTCAGTACAACATCGAGCTCGGCCGTCTCATACTGCCCCTCCTTTCTGACTTGTGAAAATTTCATGTATAATTAAAATGGCCTCAATAGTTTTCCTACTTTTTTATTCTGAGTCAGTTGAGCTTTGGGAATTTATCTCAAAGTGACGTTTATTTTGACTTTACCACTTTTCCACCTCTTTTGAGTTTCCTTTTCCATTTCTCCGAATATGTGTGCACATATGCATGTATATCTATATATAGGTATGCATATATATATACATATATATATGTATATATATATGCACATACACACCAGCCGTCATCTTACTTTTCCCCTCCCTGACCTCATTCATCCACATCTAACCTGGACTTGGAAATATTTTTCCAATTTTTTTTAAGATTTCAAATTTTTATTTTATGTGTATGAATGTTGCTTACATGTATGTAGGTGCATCCATGTTCTACAGTGCACACAGAGGCCAGAAGGGGTATCAGATACCCTGGAGCTGGAACTGCAGGCAGTTATGAGCCACCCGCTATGGGCGCTAGGAACCAAACTTGGTCCTCTGTAAGAGCAGCAAGCACACTTAACCTAGAAGCTGTCTGTCCAGCCCCAAAGTTTGTGTATTTTAAAACTTATGCTGTAACTTTTTCTTTGCCGTAACTTTTGTAGTAAGTTTGCTAAATACAAAAAATAACTTATTATCCTAAAAATCAAGCATTAGCTATCAGACAGTTGTGTTCTCGTCTGTGGCCTTTCTCTCTCTTCTCAAGCCTTCGTGATGTCTGTCTAACCTCTCGAGCTTGCAGGAGAGTGGGAGGCACCTAAAACCCAGCTAATCTTTGAAATAATCTCCTGGATGTTGGGAACTGTTACCCACCACATCCTTTCTGATCAAGGTGTATTGTCTCTGATCATGCCAAATTAGCTCCGGAAAAAAAAGGAAACCAGCCTTAAACAGGGGTGGGGGGGAACACCAAAAAAAAAAAAAAAAAAAAAAAAAAAAGTCGGCTTGGTGGTGCACGCCTTTAATCCCAGCACTCGGGAGGCAGAGGCAGGTGGATCTCTGTGAGTTCAAGGTCACTGTAGTCTTGTCTACAGAGTGAGTTCCAGGCCAGCTGGGGCTACAGGGAGACCCTGTCTCAAAAACATTAAAAAAAACAACAACAGCCAAGTAGGGTGGCACATACCTTTAATCTCAGCATTCATGAGGCAGAAGCAGGCAGATATCTGTAAGATCAAACTCAGCTTGATCTACATAGTGAGTTTCCAGGCCCCCTGTCCTTTAAAAAAAAAAAAAAAAAACACTTCTGGGGCTAGAGAGATTGTTTAGTGAGTGGTTAAGAGCACTGGATGCTCTTAGAGAGGACCTGGGTTTGGTTCCCAGCACACACATGGCAGCTAAAAACTATCCATAACTCCAGTTCCAGGGATCTGACGCCCTCTTCTGACTTCTGTGGGCATTGCACCATACAAGTGCACTTACATACATGTAGGCAATATACTCATACACATAAAATGAAATATTTTTTTTTGTCTTTTTGAGACAGGGTCTCCCTGTAGTCCCAGCTGTCCTGGAACTCACTCTGTAGACCAGGCTGGCTTTGAACTCACAAAGATCCGCCTGCCTCTGCCTCCCAAGTACTAGGATTAAAGGCGTGCGCCACCACGCCCGGCGAAATAATAATTTTTTTAAAGAAGCAAATGTTCTCCCCACAAGTGTCTGTGGCTCACAGCATCTGTCCAGTCACTAAGTTATCCACCCTATTGTAGGCTTAGAAACATGTTCCTAAGCCAATTTGGTATACCATCAAAGGCTCAGTGGCCCTTTCCCTTGGAATCTGCTGTTATGTGATCAAGTTGATCCAGTGCCAATCTAGGGAAGCCTGTTTGTCCTGGAGAAGAAAAGCTTAGCAAAGTCTGTGAGGCTTTGGTTCTCAGTGCAGCCCTCCCCAGTCTAGATGTGATGTTCTCATCTGTGACATGGACAGATGTGGTTGTTGAGGTGTTGATGGGAATAAAGCACTAAAGTTTCTAGAAGGACTCCTGACCATGGTGGTCACTTGACATGATGTATCTACTTACGATCTTCATGATTCCAGAGCCTGGCTGAGGGTAAAGGGAGCCATCATTAATGTTAACATGGCCTGACTCTCTCGAGTCTGCGTTGGGCCATGTGCAGTATCAGCCCTCTGTGGAGTCCCAAGTCCATCTCTGGTCATTGTGGTTTCTATCCTCTGCCCTGATGGCTCTTTGGAGAGCGCAGAGGAAGGTCTGGACTTCCATGGAGCTGAAAGTAGGGCAGCCTCTTCCCGCAGCAGCACAAACTCTGTCTGCTCCAGCAGAGGATGGGAGGTTCTATTTTAAGCTGTTCACAGCTCCCAACAGCAGCAGCAAGTTCTAGAAGCTCATTTGATCTGGCCACCCACTATTCTCTTTGGACAAGATGAGGACCAGGTTCCAGAGACTAAGACCAAAGAAAGGCAGAAGCTGTTATAAACTCAGTCGATTTGGCCCTTTCTCATGGCACTCAGAGAATAAATAGGTAGATACAATAGACAGTGGTCACAAACCACACCCCACGGTAACCATTTAATATTTGTTCATGAGCTGATGCTTGTGTATTCCTTGAGTATTCTGAGGATCCTTGGAAGAAGAACAACAAAAAGCGATGCTCAGATCATGTGGATTGGTTCATAGTTGTCTTCTGTCGTTCCAGCTATTTCTTCTAGAAGAGATGAGAGAGAGAAAGTACGATGGATATGCCCGAGTGATACAGAAAACGTGGAGAAAGTTTGTGGCCCGGAAGAAATATGTCCAAATGAGAGAAGAAGGTGTGTTAGTGATTTTGTTGCATCCCTTTAACAATTTTTTCATTTTTATTTTATCTGTTTATCACGTGTGCATGTACGTGTGAATCTGAGTGTTCATGCCACAGTATACATATGAGAAAAACTCGCAGAAGTCAGTTCTGTCCTTCCATCATATTAGTCCTGGGAATTGAACTCAGGTCATTGTACTTGGTGGCAAACACCTTCACCCATTGAGCCATCTTGCCAGTACCCACTTAACAAATCTTAAGCCTAAACCTGAGGACCAGGAGTTATGGGGCAGTCCTTTAATCCCAGTACTTGGGAGGCAGAGGCAGGTGGATCTCTGGGGATTTGAAGAAGGCCAGGATTATATAGTGAGACCCTGCCTCCCCCCTCCCCCCAAAAAAGTCTGAGCTTAAGTGAAGTTACAAACTCCATCTCATTATTCAGCATAAGTCACGTGCTAACTAATCCTGCATCATTTAGGATTCCTTTGAGTATCTTCCTTCTCTTTCTGCATGACCCATCCATCTCCTTCTGTGCATCACAGCCTCCGACCTGCTGTTGAACAAAAAGGAGAGGAGGAGAAATAGCATCAACCGCAACTTCATCGGGGACTACATCGGGATGGAGGAGCACCCGGAGCTGCAGCAGTTCGTGGGCAAGAGGGAGAAGATTGACTTCGCCGACACTGTCACCAAGTATGACAGGAGGTTCAAGGTACACAGCTGCCTGCCCTAGAGTCTCTAACAGATTTCCCATTCAAGAGATGAATAGCTGGTTATTTCGCTGTTCTGATCACAAAAACAGATTGTTCATTAAAGAAAAGGTATACAAAAAAAAGTATACAAACCCAGTTAAGTCAAAAGAAAATGAAAATAGATCCTTGCCAGGGCAGAGTTGTTTGTTTTTGAGATGTGGTCTCAGTGTGTAACCTTGACTGGCCTGGAACTCATTCTGTAGACCAGGTTGGCCTTGAACTTGCATATTTCCACCTGTTTCTGCCTGCTGGGATTAAGAGTATATGCCAGCCGGGCGTGGTCCTAGCAGCTGGGACTACAGGAAGACCCTGTCTCGAAAAGACCAAAAAAAAAAAAAAAAGAGTATATGCTATCATCTCCAGCTGCCATTTAAAAAAA
>VZQC01013739.1:654131-718160 GCA_009823505.1 Rhizomys pruinosus
AAAAAAAAAAAAAAAAAAAAAAAAAGAAAGAAAAGAAAATGTCATGGATTCCCAAGGAAGCAAGGTAGATACCGAAAGGATGCCTATTCGAGAAACATGCTGTAACAATTGCTCATAAGGCCACCATGTATGTTGGCTTACTTGAGACCATCCCTTTATCCCTGTACAACAGGGTAATGCAGTCGCCATTTTGTTAGTTTAAAAAAAGTCAAATGTCATGTATCAGCCTCTTCCAAGTCAAGAGGCCTGATTTCATGGTGACACAGTGGTTATCCCACTGAAAGAGAAGATTTGCTGCCCGAGGCAGCTGTCCTCTGGCCCAGCTGTCACTCTGGCTATGTCTAGCCATCTTCTGAAAGTCCCCCCTCCTCACAGGGTGTCAAGCGAGACCTGCTGCTAACTCCAAAGTGTTTATACTTAATTGGAAGAGAAAAAATCAAGCAGGGCCCAGACAAAGGCCTGGTGAAGGAAGTCCTGAAGCGGAGAATCGAAATGGAGAGGATCCTATCTGTGTCCCTCAGGTGAGTGCGGAAGGACAGGGCCTCCCTGACCTGCCTCCACAGTCACCCACCAACCGTGGTTCCAAACGCAGACTTCAGGTAGCACCTGCTGAGATCATGATGAAGGGAATGCAACTTCCATTCTTCTCAAAGAAGACCCACGGCTGGGATGTGGCTCAGTTGGTAGTGCTTGCCTGGCATGCATGAAGCCCTGAGTTCCAGCCCTACAACCCCATAAACTGAGTCTCTGATGCCCTCCTATAATCCTAGCGCTTCAGATGTAGAGACAAGAATCAAAAGTTCAAGGTAATCCTGGACTATTATAGAAGTTCTGGTCCAGCCTGAGATTCATGGGACCCTGTCTCCAGATGGATGGATGGATGGATGGACGGACGGACGGACGGATGGATGGATGGATGGATGGATGGATGGATGGATGGTTGGAGTAAATGAATGAAGTAGATCAGAGAGGGCTAGTGAGGTGGCTCAGCAGGTAAAGACCCTTGGCTACAACAGATGACCTGAGTTCAATCTCTGGAACCCATGTGGTAGAAGGAAATAACCTACCCTTTCCTGCAAGTTGTCCTCTGGCCCACATGCATGCCATCTCCCTGACATACACAAATTTAAAGAAATTCTTAGTAAAAATAAATATATATGAAATAAATCAAAGATGACTAGAACAGCATAGTCTCAGGGAGTCTTGACAGAAGAGGAATAAGATTCCAAGAGTGAGTCGCCATCTGATCAGCTGCTCCAGTCCAGGAACTCTCAGAACCTGTGCCCCTACAACATTCTAGAATGAAACTCATCTATGAAACAAATGAACTCTCTTACTGAAGGAGACCCAAAGCCCTGACCCCAACTCATCCACCCGATTTAAAAACTAGCCCATGCCAGGTGTGGATGCACAAGCCTTGAGTCGCAGCACTTGGGAGGCAGAGGCAGGTAGATCTCTGTGAGTTTAAGACCAGCCTGGTCTCCATAGCAAGTTCCAAACTAACCAGGGATACAGAGTGGGGCCCTGTCTCAAAAACAAAACAAGCCATGCACAGGTATCCAGAAAGGGAAATTTCTTCGTGCCTTCTATAGATGGGTTCTCATAATCCACAGGCCTGGAGTCACTGCCTTATCCACCCATCACCTCCAAGTTCACTAGCTTTTAGAAGTGGCAGTGGTCTGTGCAAGTCCTAAGCAGGGCCCTTGCTCTCTTACCTGAATGCTGGATGTCTTTTGACATGGATTCCTATACCTGAGAAGCCCCCTTTACATGCCCATAGGCCAGGAATGCCCAGACTAGGTTTCTTCTGATGGAAAGAAACCCTTCTATCCCCAGAGAAGTAGGAACAGAAGGAGAAGGAAGCCCACAGACTCGCACCACCACTGTCTCAGGATGTTCATTAAAGTGGATTTGGTGCTGGGGATGTAGCCCAGTTGGGAGATCACTTGCCTGGCATGCATAAAGCCCTGAGTTTGATCTCCAGCACTGCATAAACTGAGTGAGGTAGCTCTTATGTTATTCTAGCAATTGGGAAGTAGAAGCAGGAGGATCAGAAGTTCAAGGTCATCCTTGGCTACATAGTCAGTTCTAGGCTGGCTAGATGAAACCCTGACAATAAGTAAGTAAGTAAATAAATGATAGATAAATACATAGATACATAGACAGACAGGGAGAAGCAGGGGTTTCCCGTGCTCAGGCTTGAAGTCCCGTCTGCAGTAGAATAATCAAAAGCACATTTGTAACATGTTCATTCTTGCCCAGCTCTCTGTGGTTTCTCATTCTATCTGTTCCCTATTTTCCTGGATAAAGGGCCAGGCGGGACAGTGAGGCCAAGTGTTTAAGACAGACCACCAGCTCAGGTGGTAGTGATGCTTTAAGCAGAGGAACATGCCAGTGGTCTCTCAGAAGAAAGAACACCCCTGGGTTTCCAGGACTGGCTGTGGCTGCTGTCTGGGTCTTCTTTAATGTACGGTTCACTGGCGGAGTTACACCCTGCTGACCACACTCTTCCTGGCCAGCTGGGCCTTGAGGCCACCCTTGGGATTCTGAGGAGCCCAGCTGGAAGATGTTTTCCTTTTTTTCTTGCTTGGGGAGTTTCTGGAATGTGATGTGCTAGGTACACTCCGCAGCTGCGGGTAAAGGCCAGGAAGTCACACCCAGAGGCCACTTGTGAAAGCAAAGGTTGTTCTTTCTGGCCTTCTTGTCCATGCCTGTCTTCAGCCTGTCAGAATCTGGGAGAGGCTCTTGCTGGCCATTCTGCTGGAGAGTCCTCCCACAGCTGGCTACCCTTGCATCAACAACTTCCTATTCTCTTAATGTGTTCTGAAGGTTTATCCAGTGTGAATGTTTACACTCAGGGTTCTTCCTTCCAATCCCACCCCTGTCTCCCATAGTAGAGGGGTTAGAATGTATCCTGGTAAGATCAGCTTCTTCCTAGTCTTCTTCATAGTCCGGAAGTCAATTTCCTTGTGGCCTTTTTTCAGAGCTCCTAGCCTACAAGGTTTTCCAGCTCTAAGGGGAAAAAAGGGGCAGTTACTGGACCTCACAGTTACCCAAGACTAATACTATCTGTCTACTTATTGGGGTAAGCCTATAACTTGAAACCAAGCAGGAGTGATGAAGTACACAGAATCAAACTCAATAAGAATTTTTAAAATATTTTTTTTAATTTTTTATTTTTTTTTCTCTATGTGTATGAATATACTATCTGCATGCAGGTCTGTGCACCCGTGTCGTGCAATGCCGCGGAGGTCAGAAGAGGGTGTCGGATTCCCCTGGAACTGGAGTTCTCCCGGAATTGGAGTTTCAGACAGTTCTTAGCCGCCATGTGGATGCTGGGGATTGAACCCAGGTCCTCTGCAAGAGCAGTCAGTGCTCTTAACTGCTAGGCCATCTCTCCAGCCCAAAATAAGAATTATTTTTAGTGGGTGTGGTGGTGCACGCCTTTAATCCTAGCACTTGAGAGGCAGAGGCAGGCGGATCTTTGTGAGTTCAAGGCCAGCCTGGTCTACAGAGTGAGTTCCAGGACAGCTGGGGCTACAGGGAGACCCTGTCTCAAAAAAAAAAGACCAAAAAAAAAAAAAAAAGAATTATTTTTAAGCCAGGCGTGGTGGCGCACACCTTTAGTCCTAGCACTTGGGAGGCAGAGGTAGGCGGATCTTTGTGAGTTCAAGGCCAGCCTGGTCTACAAAGTGAGTTCTAGGACAGCTGGGGCTACAGGGAGACCCTGTCTCAAAAAGACTAAAAAAAATAAATAAAATAAAATAAAATTATTTTTAAGCTGGGTGTGGTGATACACGCCTTTAATCCTAGCACTTAGGAGGCAGAGGCAGAGGCAGGCAGATCTCTGTAAGTTCAAGGCTAGCCTGGTCTACAGATCGAGTTCCAGGCCAGCTGGGGCTACAGGGAGACACTGTCTCAAAAAGACAAAAAAAAAAAAAAAAAAAGAAAGAAAGAATTCTTTTTAGTGGGAGCAGACTACTGAGCTGAGGTACAGGTGTGGTAGATGTGTGGATATCTCACAATACTTCACTGCTGGTCTATAGAAACTGGAATAAATGTCTTGTACGTCAGGAAAAGTGTTGTAGCATCTATATGTGTTTTTAAGAATGTCTGAGGCTTGCTGGTTGGCTTTTGACTGAGTTAACGATCACCGTTTGAGTTTTTCTGGTTCAGACTATCAAAGGATCTATCAGTCCTGATCTCAGTGTCAGTGGAAAGTAGCCTTTCAGCCCTCTTCAAATAAACCATCCATCCAAAGTAAGTAAGCTCAGGAAATGTGCTCAGAACTGAATATTTGATATGAAGGATTTATTGCTCATTTCTTTAGGTGTGATAATGGTCTTGTGGTCGCTTTTATATATAAAGAAATTTTATCTTTTAATGGTACGTACTGAAATATTTAAGCATAAAATAATATAATATTTATACTTTATTTCATACTTGATCTGAGCCTAAAGGCTGAGAAGCAATATATCTCTTCTACTTTAAAATAACCTAGTTTGTGTGTGGATGCTGGGGAGGAGGATTCTCTTTCTCTACCATGCAGGCTCCGGGGCTAGAACTCGGGTCATCAGGCTTGACAACAAGTATCTATCCACTGAGCCATCTCACCAGCCCTGGATAAATACAATGGGTTCTTGCTAAAACCTTGTTGTGACAGTTCCTTCTTCTAGTGTACTTTTCTTTCTTTATTTCTTTCTTTCTTTCTTTCTTTTCCTACTAGTGGACTTTTCTAAAGAAAAGGCTTTTATTTCCTGTTCTCTCGGTAGACATTCAGTTTCGAGGAACTTTTTTTTTATAAGCACACTGACATTTTTTTTGAAGTTTCATTTGCAAGAAACAAAGCAAGGGGAAATGGGGCCCGTGACTCAGAGAGACTCGAGGACCACAGTTGCAAAAAGACAAGCCAAGATATTTTGGACAGGAAAAAAAAAACTACCCTTCTCTAAGTAAAACTGGGACCAGAACACTAATGCTTTCATTGAAGATGGCAAAATTAGCAGGAGGAACCACAAACACGCCTACACTGCTTGAAGACTCAGGTTTTAGAGCCTCGTGTCTGCTGGCAGAAGACAGGGCATCTGTTTTGTTGTTATTGCTGCTGTTGTTAGTCCGTTTGGTTTCGTTTGGTTGTGGTTTAATGTGACCATTTAGAAAACCAACAACAAGGACTAAAGAGGTGGCTTAACATTGTGTGACGTTAGCACTGCTCCTATGGAGGACCTGAGTTCAGTTCCCAGCACCTACCTCAGGCAGCTTATATCCACCTAGAACTCCAGCTCCAGGGGATCCAACACTCCCTTTTGGCCTCCACAAGCAATTATACCCATGTGTACACACCCACACATAGACACACATGCACATAATCTAAAACTAAATCTAAAGAAACCACCAACAGCAATGGCAGGATTCTCACCCCTCCCCTGAGACTGTGACTTCCCTAGTTATGGGATTTGTCCATGTTTCCAGTAGCAGGCATGACATCCCCCCTGTGGAGCACATGTCAAATCCAGTCAAGATAGAGATTGGTCATCCCCACAAACAGTCTTGCCACTACTGCCCTGGTGGGCACAGCTTTCCTGGCAGGTTAGTATCGTAGCATTGAAGAGTCCATTGATGTCTTTTGTTCCCCAGGAGCCTGCATAGCACCTTCCCGTACTACGGAAGCCAGGCAGCAGGCTGATTTCTTTATGTCCTGTAACCAAAGTGTGTGTTATCGTTATCATTAGGGTCTAACCATCTAGTTTTGGTGGGCAACAAAGAGTAATGGCAGTAGTCTGTGTTGTTCTAGGTGCCTCTTGGGCCTCCCTGACCAATAACTCCTAGTGGGGTATCCAGTGCCTGGCACTGAGATTTTCATTTAATACCCTTGTCTTCTGGGAGCAGAATTGTTCTCCTGGACTTGCTTTTGTTTGAAGAACTGGATGTACTAGAAGGGTGGCCTTGCTATTGTTGTGATTGATCCTGTGACTCCTGCCTTTTGGGCTGTGTCTGACAAGGCTTCTAATGTTCTTTCTCATCTAAAGGCTGAGCTCTGGAGTGGTCTGTCTAGGTCAGTAGATTTTGTTATTGGAACAGCAATCTGTAAGAGGGTGCCTTGGATGGAGGCTCTGGCTCCCTGGTTGTCACATTGTTGCCTAGAATGTTGAATTTGAGAACAGCCCTCAGGAGGTGGGGACAGCTCAGTTGGTAGCGGGCTTGCCTAGCATGCGCCAGCCCTGAATTCGATCCCAGCACTGGAGAAGCAGGGCTTGGTATCTCATACACAATGCTTGTCACCCCAGCCACCGCTCAGTTGGCGGAAGCAGGAAGATCAGAAGTATAAAGTCATCCTCAGCTATATAGTGAGTTCAAGGCCAGCCTGAGCTACACAAGACCTGTCCAAAAAAAGATTTCAGGGGCTGGAGAGATGGCTCAGTGGTTAAGAGCGCCGACTGCTCTTGCAGAGGACCCAGGTTCAATCCCCAGCACCCACATGGCGGCTAAGAACCATCTTTAACTCCAGTTCCAGGGAAATCCGACAACCTCTTCTGACCTCCACAGCATTGCATGACACAGGTTTCCCTATGCAGACAGTACACTCATTAAAAAATAAATAAAAAGTATGCTGGGCATGGTGGCACACGCCTTTAATCCCAGCACTCAGGACGCAGAGGCAGGCAGATCTCTGTGAGTTCAAGGCCAGCCTGATCTATAGAGCGAGCTCCAGGACAGCTAAGACTAAAAGGGAGACCCTATCTCAAAAGTACAAAAATAAATAAATAAATAAATAAATAAATAAATAAATAAATAAATAAAGGAATGTGGTGGGTGGGTGGACTGGAGAGATAGTTCCACCAATTAAAGTGCTTGCTGAACAAGCACAAGGACCTGAGTTCAATCCTCAACACCCACAGAAAAACTGGGCACAGTGCCATGCACCTACAATCCCAGTGTTAAGGAGGTAGAGACAGGAGAACCCATGGAACTCACTAGCTAGACAGTCCAGCTGAATCAGTGAGAGACCCTGCTCAGAAGCAAAGACAGAGCGTGATTAAGACACTGGACATAGACCTCTGGCCTCATACACACACACACACACACACACAGACTCACACACACAGACTCACCCACAAACTGGTCCTTACCTGGTCTACTGATCTGAAATGTTACTGAAATCAAAGCTTGCTGTGTGAGGGCCTTGGGGACCTGGAGGTTATCACCATTGTGGTCGTGCCAGTGTCACACATCCCTGTGGCAACCCTGGGATTCAGAGTGAGTAAGACCCACTTCCTGCCTCTCCTGACTCCCTCCCCATTCAAACAAGAAACAGACACTCAGCTGACCTGGAGACCCACAGGTCACAGAGGCTCCCAGGACAGGAAAGGAGGGACAGGCCTTTTAACTGACAGGATAATCTTCTCCAAGCAGGACCCAAAGATTACACATACAAGTCGGGAAGGTTCTAAATCTGGAGATTTGCTCAGGGGAGGAATTTTTGACAAGCTTTTTAAAACTCATTCACCTCTTTATTTTCTAGTTTACTTAAAAAAAAAAAAAAGCTTTTATTTCATGATCAGGAAAAATTTTATAAAGACTTAAATAAAAACAGTTTTATATTTGGAAATCGCCTTTTAAGCTTAAAAAATAAAAACCCCTTTATGACTTTACTGTTTTGTAACAAACACTGTTGTGTGAAGATGAGCTGTCGGTAAAGAGTGAAAAGGATTTCATAGTGTTGTAAGCCACAGAGATGGGGGAATAAAGAGCAAACCAGAGCCAAGCCAGAGGCTAACGGGAGACCTCTCGGCACAGAGGCCCAGACGTCTGAAAGGAATCGCAGCTTGTGTCTATGAGTAAGAGGTAAAGTCCAGAGACGAGTCTGAATTTTTTTAAGACTAAATAAACCTAAAACCTTTGTTTCCAGGCCCAGGAAGGAGTCGAGGCTAAGCACAGGGAAATGAGCTGGAACTCTGCCTGGGTGAAGAATGTTTGACTGAAGGGAAGGACTTTTGACTATGACGTCAAGTCAGTGTCCAAAAACACCTCATGTCCAGATTCAGGCTGATCATTGACCTTGAGGTTGGGGCCTGCTTGCTTTTATATGTATAACTCTTTACAGTCCAAGCACATTAAATCTCTCTACTCGCTTCGTCCTGTTGAATAATGAATGATATTGCAGAAAGTGCTACGCACATGTCCAGACATGTCAGTATTAGAGCATCAATAAAGACCCCTTAAGGGAAAACTCGTGGGGAAAAGAATAGGAAGCCTGGCCTGGGTAGAGACCTAACATTCCAATTAGGTGGGTCAATCAGCTGACCAAGGATCAACCTCAGGAAGAGGGGACCACCCTCAGGAAAGTAGATTCACCTTAAGCCATGCTAAATAGATAGGGAGATTAAGTATTCTGTGATGAATACTTAATACTAGTGCAGTCCCTACAAGCTCTGCCTATTTTTCTAAGTCCTGATTCATTAAGGTATGGGTTTGTTTGTTTTTTTCCTGTCCCTTTCTCTAAGATGCTGGCCAAAACCTAAGTATGCTTTTTCTGAGACTTTGCCCGTCCTTATGCTTTTTCTAAAGCCCCTCCCTGTCACGTGGCTGCCTACAGCCATGCAGTGAACCTCTGTGGTAGACTGCCATGTGGGTGACTCAAATAAAAAGTACTTTATTTTCCTTCTCTTCTCCATTCTTTCCCTCTGGGCAAGCTGCTTGATATTTACAGCTTGCCTGCCCTAAACTCTAATAAAGTTGCCTGAGCTAATATTTGAGTCCATTCTTAAATTATTCTGTTCATGAGGCTAAGAACCCTAAGAGGAGACACTGATTTCCCTAGTGCCATCTGGCGACCACAAAGGGACACCCCCAAAATTCCGGTGCCATCATTATGCTGTAAACCAACCAAATGAAGCAAGGAGTTTGGTTCCTCGTGCATCAGCTGGAAGTTCATGGTTTTCTTGGTTTCTTTTCATGAGTGAATTCCTGACCTAAAGCAACAGCTCCTTGTGTGTCTGTACTAGAATACTAGCTGGGTGGGTGGGTGGGTGGGTGGTGGTTGGTTTGAGTTTGTTTGGTTTTTTGTTTTGTTTTGTTTGTATTTTTGAGAAAGGGTCTCCCTTTAGTCCCAACTGGCCTGGAGTTCACTCTGTAGACCAGGCTGGCCTTGAACTCACAGAGATCCGCCTGCCTCTGCCTCCTGAGTGCTGGGATTAAAGGCATATGCCACCACGCCCAGCTGGTTTAAAGGTTTGTTGTTGTTTTTTTTTTTTTATGTGTATGAATGTACCATCTGCATGTAGGTTTGTGCACCAGTGTCATGCAATGTCATGGAGGTCAGAAGAGGGTGTCAGATTCCCCTGGAACTGGAGTTAAAGACGGTTTTCAGCCGCCATGTGGGTGCTGGGGATCGAACCTGGGTCCTCTGCAAGAGCAGTCAGTGCTCTTAACCACTAGGCCATCTCTCCAGCCCCAGCCCAGAGTTTTTTTAAGACAGAGTCTTATTACCAGAGTTGTTGGAGGCAGAGCCTGGGCCCTGGCAGCCCTAACAGATGAAGTTCAACCTGCCCTTGATCGGCTAATTAAATGAGTGACAGTGACTAGTAGAAAAGGGAGATCTTTTCAATGTGGCCACATTGAGAAAAGGAACAATGAGGGCCAGTGACACCCAGGTTGTCTGTCTTCAGGGTCCTAAAATAAATAAAGTGCAAGAGACGTGTACAGCCAAGTAGTCCTGGCCAGGATGCAGTCTTACCCATGTCTGGCTTCCAGTCAGTCTCTCCTGACAAATTGTCAGAATTATGTGAAATATCTTTGTGAGAGACAAGCCTCCCTGGAGCCCCAGCCTTTTCCTTTGCCCAGCATGAAATTTCTGGTGAAAGTCCAGTTTCCTGAGTCCATTGTCTCAGTAGTCTGGTAGTGAAGAGAGGACACAAGAATGTCTTTAGGATACCTTCTCTTCTGCCAGAATGGTTGTAGTCTCACTGTGTTGCCAAGGCTGGCCTGGAACTTGCTGTGTAGACCAGGCTGGCCTATGACTCGTGAGTGATGTTCCTTCCTCTCCTTCCTGAGTGCTGGGATTGCAGGCGTGTCAGCAGATACTGGGCTTTTATTATACTAAGTCAAATGACTTGGGAAAGCTTTTACCTAAGTGTTTTTTGGGGTTTGAATAGCTATAACTGAAGTGATGATGACAATTCCAGAGTTTTCCTCTTCCCAGAAAGGGGCAGATGACAGCAGCTTTGTGGCCACTCATTGAGGCACATTATCCTTAACTTGTTAGAAAAGGTTCCAGTTCCTTGCCTGGGAAACATTTTTGAACAGAGGTATAGTGGAGATGGTGGGCACCACACCCATTTTCTTTTTCCATAATTAATACCCAGAGATTTCCCAGGATTCTCCGTAGCCAAGTAAAGGCATATAGCATAATTCTGGCTAGTGAAGTTAGTTGTGCAACTTCCTGGTCATATCTTTGTTTCTTTAAGATTTATTTATTTTTATTTTCTGTATATGAGTATTTTGCCTGAAGGTATGTGTACCAAGTGTGTGCAATGCTCGTGGTGGCCAGAAGAGGGCATCACATATCCTGTAATTGTGAACTGACACATAGGTGCTGGGAACCAAACCCAAGTCCTCTGCAAAAACTGCAAGTGGTCTTAACTGTAGCCTTATCTCCAGCCCCTCCCTTTTTTTTTTTTTTAAGATGTTTCAATGTATGTGTGTGTTTGTCTGTGTGAGTGTGTTCCACAACCATGCAGGTGCCACAGAGGCCAGAAGTGGGCATTAGATCCCTTGGAACTAAGTTACAAGTGGTTGTGAGCTGCCCAATATGGGTGCTGTGAATGGACCTTTTGTCTTCTAGAAGAACAGAAAATACTCTTAACCACTGAGCCATCTCTTCAGCCCCCTGGTCATACCTCTAAAAAGGAAGAAAGAGTGTGTGCCAGTCTCCCAGGCACTGTGCAGCTAGCAAGCTGTTCCTGAATTGCTTCTGCACATACTGGAGAGTGGCAGAGATTGTCACTGGTTTCATCATAATAATAAAGTTTCTGTCTCAGCTGTCATAAGGATGGGGCCAGAGGCATAGGAGTGATGTAGGGCTGTTTGGAGACAAGTTCTTGAGATCATGCTAATAACCAGTGCTGAGGCAGTGTTGCTGCCTAACCACAGAGATCTGAGTTCAGTTCCCCAACACCCACTCAAGAATCTAGGCAGGCACAGCAGTATATGCTGATGATACAAGTGCAGGGAATGCAGGATGAAGAGTACAAGTGCAGGGATGCAGGGATGGAGGATACAATGCAGGGATGCAGGGATGGAGGATACAAGTGCAGGGATGCAGGGATGGAGGATATAAGTGCAGGGATGCAGGGATGGAGGATACAAGTGCAAGGATGCAGGGATGGAGGATACAAGTGCAGGGATGCAGGGATGGAGGATACAAGTGCAGGGATGCAGGGATGGAGAATACAAGTGCAGGGAATGTAGGGATGGAGAATACAAGTGCAAGGATTCAGGGATGGAGAATACAAGTGCAACGATTCAGGGATGGAGAATACAAGTGCAAGGATGCAGAGATGGAGGATACAAGTGCAGGGATGCAGGGATAGAGAATACAAGTGCAAGGATGCAGGGATGGAGAATACAAGTGCAAGGATGCAGGGATGGAGAATACAAGTGCAAGGATGCAGGAATGGAGGATACAAGTGCAAGGATGCAGGGATGGAGGATACAAGTGCAGGGATGCAGGGATGGAGGTTACAAGTGCAGGGATGCAGGGATGGAGAATACAAGTGCAAGGATGCAGGGATGGAGGATACAAGTGCAAGGAATGCAGGGATGGAGAATACAAGTGCAGGGAATGCAGGGTGGAGGATATAAGTGCAGGGATGGAGGATACAGCTGCAGAGATGCAGGGATGGAGGATACAAGTGTAGGGAATGCAGGGATGGAGGATACACGTGCAGGGAATGCAGGGTGGAGAATACAAGTGCAGGGATGCAGGGATGGAGGATACAAGTGCAGGGAATGCAGGGTGGAGAATACAAGTGCAGGGATGCAGGGATGGAGGATACAAGTGCAGGGAATGCAGGGATGGAGGATACAAATGCAGGATGGAGGATACAAGTGCAGGGAATGCAGGGATGGAGGGTTCTTGGCTTGCTGGCCAGCCGGTATAGTCAAGCCTACAAGCTCAAATTTCAGTAAGATTCTGTCTCACAGAGCAAAATAAGAAACTGGGCATGATGGCACATGTCTTTAATTCCAGCACTAGAAAGGCAGAGGCAGGCAGATCTCTGTTAGTTTGAGGCCAGCCTGATTCACATAGTGAGTTCTAGGCCAGCTCAGATTACATAATGAGACCCTGTCTTGGAAAAAATAAGTAAATACGGCAGGGAGCTATTGAGGAAGAAACTTAAGTTGACCACTGGCCTCCACATGCTTGTATGCACATGTGCATGTCTAGCTGCATACCATGTACATACATACACATGAACATGTACATGCACCACACATACCAAAAAATAGATAAAACAATAGCCAGGGCTGCACTCCAGTGGTCATTCATTATTCACCTAAAAATGTTTATAAAATATTCTGATTTCCTATCCGTGCTGGTTTGGATGAGCGTGGCCCCCATAGGCCCCACGTCTTTGAACACCATCCCCAGCTGGCAGTGCCGTTTTGTGAGATTGAGGGGTGTGGCCATGCTGAGTGAAACGCATCACTGAGGGCAGGCTTAGGGTTCGTAGCCACACCCCATTTCCAGTTTCTCTCTGATTCCTGTGTGAGCTGGAATGTGAGGCCTCTTGAACAAAAAAGAACAGAAATGTATTTCTTACAGTTAGAGTGGTTGAAAGACTAAGGTCAAGGTGATAGCAGATTTGGCGTGTGATGAAGGCTCACTCTTTGTTCCCTTAATGGGGCCTCTTGCTGCATCCTTACAAGGTAGAGGAGCAAAAGAGTCAGACTGATACCTCACACTTCTCCTTTAAGGCTGCTGTCTCTGAAAGACCCTAATCTTCACACCACACTGACCATCAGCTTTAAACATATGAACAGGGACAAGGTTCGGCTCGGCTCTGATCATTCAAAGGACCATCTCTTTGGTGTTTCCTCCACTTGAAAACACTAAATGTTACCATGGCCAGTTCACTGAAGGTGGCTCACCTAATTTTATTTTATGGATGTGTTCATTTATTTATAAGTAATAAATAATAAGGCTTTAGCCTTACTCCATAGCCCAGTCTGGGCTTGAACCTGTAATCTTCTTGCCTCTTCAACCTGAGTTCTGGAGTTATAGGTGTGTGCCACCACACCTGGCTACCCAATTTATTTTCTTTTTTTTCTTTTTTTTTTTTTTTTAATTTTATTTATTTTTGTATGTGGATGAGTATGCTGTCTGCATGTAGGTTTGTGCACCCGTGTCGTGCAATGCCGCGGAGGTCAGAAGAGGGTGTCGGATTCCCCTGGAACTGGAGTTCTCCTGGAGTTGGAGTTTCAGACGGTTCTCAGCCGCCATGTGGGTGCTGGGGATCGAACCCGGGTCCTCTGTAAGAGCGGTCAGCGCTCTCAACCGCTAGGCCATCTCTCCAGCCCCCCAATTTATTTTCAATAACTGGAAAGGCACTTACTTAAAAATAATAAAATGATCCTAGCACTTGGGAGGCAGAGGCAGGTGGATCTTTGTGAGTTCAAGGCCAGCCTGGTCTACAGAGTGAGTTCCAGGACAGCTAGGGCTACAGGGAGACCCTGTCTCAAAAAGACCAAAAAAAAAAAAATAATAATAATAATAATAATAATAAAATGAAATAAATTAATAAAATAATGCCATGCTTTATTTTATTTTATTGATTTATTTCATATTATTATTTTAGAGACAGTCTCATGTAGCCCAGGCTGGCTTCGAACTCCCTGTGTAGCCAAGGAAGATTTTAATTTTTTTATTTTTTATTTTTTTGTCTTTTTGAGACAGGGTCTCTTGGAACTCACTCTGTAGACCAGGCTGGCCTTGAACGCACAGAGATCCACCTGTCTCTGCCTCCCAAGTGCTAAGATTAAAGGCGCACGCCACCATGTCCAGCTTGCCAAGGATAATTTTAAACTCCTGACCCTCCTGCCTCTGTCTCCTGAGTGCTAGGATCAAAGGTGTACATACCTGGTTTCTGCAGTGCTAAGGATCAAACCCAGGGCCTCTTGCATGCTAGCCAAGCATTCTCCCAACTGAGCTATAGTTGTGGAACAACGGTATTTGGAGGCATTTCTAAACACAAGTTTAGAAATGCTTTGAACTTATAATTGGAGGTACTTGAAAAATTGTTTCTTTTAGAACAGAGGATGATAGCTAGGTAATTAGAATCCTTAATTATATATGTGTTGATGCTTTCGGTGGGAAGTCAGACCACTCCACTCTGGTCTCGTCCTGCCCCTGCCCCTGCCCCTGCCTCTGCCCCTGCCCCTGGAGCTCCTGGCCCGCTCTCTGCTGCTGCCACGTTGCCTTATGACTACTGTTTAAACTTGGCATTCTATCACAGGTGTCTTCCTTCCTTGTCTATCAGAACTCAATCACTTAAGCCGTGGTCTGTGCCTGTGCACTGCTTGTTCCTGTCTTATCTGTCCATTTCTCATAGCAACCAGCATGCAGTGTAAGCAGACCACTGCTTGCTAGAAGGTTCTTCCTAAGTATGTATGAAGTCCAGGGCACTAGCTTCCCTTTGATGGCCAAACTTATGATTCTTCAAGTTTTAGTTTATTTTTTAATATTTTATTAATTTTATTTTTTTGTGTATGAGTGTATTACCTGCCTGTGTGTATGTGTGCCCATGTTGTACAATGCCTGTGGAGGTCAGAAGAGGGTGGCAGATTCCCTTGGAACTGGAGTTCTAAACAGTTGTTAGCCACTATGTGGTTGCTGGGAATCAAACCCAGGGCCTCTGAAAGTTGATGAGGTCTATTTTTTTAAAAAAAGTTGATAGCTTACCAATAGAATAAGCAAAATACTGTTCCACAAACTCAAGACTACAGCTCTTAACCACTGGGCCGTCTTTCCGGCCCCCAAGTTTTAGTTCATTACAATAGCTACAGCAGTGCCGTACGTCCCTCTGACCTGGACCTTTACGTGGTGTTGTTCATTTGCAGCTGCTTCTATTCCAAGGATTCTAGAATTTATGATCTGAAGAACAAAGAAATCAAATTTTAAGTTGTATTTTTAAAATATAGGCTGTAATCTTGAGTTTGAAACCATGTGGAAGGTACAGATGCCGTGTGATGCATGAGGAGGTTGGAGGACGACTTACGGGAATCAATTCTCTGCTTCTACAATATGGATCTCAGGGATGAAACTCAGGCCGTCAGGCTTGGCAGTGTAAGCAGACCAAGGTCTTTTACCTGCTGAGCCATTTCCTGCCCTTGTTTTATTTATTTATTATTATTATTATTATTTTTTTTTTGGGGGGTCTTTTCGAGACAGGGTCTCCCTGTAGCCCCAGCTGACCTGGAACTCAATCTGTAGACCAGGGTGGCCTTGAACTCTACTGCTAGGATTAAAGGTGTGTGCCACCACGCCCGGCTTAAAGGCAGTTCTTAGCTGCCATGTGGGTGCTGGGAATCAAACCTGAGTCCTCTGCAAGAGCAGTCGGTGCTCTTAACTGCTGAGCCATCTCTCTAGCCCCAAAATGTGTAGCCAAGCTGGGCCTGGAACGCAGATCCTCCTGCCTCTGCCTCTTCAGCATATCCTACTGGTGTGCACCACCACAACCAACAAGGATTTTTTTTAATGAGTAAAAGTAATAAGAGATGGAGCTGAGTGGTGTTTGGAGCAGCTTTAGCATGCACAGTGCATGTGTGTTTAGCATCAAATAATAATGATGGTGACATTAGAATATCGGAAGTGCAGCTCACATTAACCTGTGCTCTCTCACAGCACCATGCAGGATGACATCTTTATTCTCCACGAGCAGGAGTATGACAGTTTGCTTGAATCCATCTTCAAAACAGAATTCTTAAGCCTCTTAGCAAAGCGTTATGAGGAAAAAACTCAGAAGCAACTACCTCTGAAATTCAGCAATAGGTGAGTTGGGGTCTGGAGCCCAGGCTGAGAAGCACGGAGGTCCACAGGGCGGGCGCGTGGTCTGACCGGCTCTCATTGCTTGAGCAAGCCCCATCCTGAACGCCTCAGTTTATCCAGCAGAACCATAGTGCCTGCTGAAGACAACCGGACGGTCATGGACTTTACAGTGGTCACATTTGCATTTCTGTGAAGTAATGACATCATCAACATTTTTTGATGTATATTTTTATCATTGACACAAAGATCTCTTAAGACAGGGGGAAGTGAATGTTTAGAGTAGAGTCAGGCTAGAAGCAGGGAAAGGTGACTGAATAAGATTTTAAGCTCCTTAGAGTTCATGCAAGTTCTAACCAGCTTCATCAGTAACTGGGTAAATTGCAGTACTCCAACATTCGATCTCCTGCTTTATCTCACCTTGTGGTTTTTATGCTAGGAAGTAAGTGGAATTTAATCTGTGTTCTTTTATTTTCATTTCTAAAAAAACAAAAAGTTCCTATCAATAAAAAAAGAAAAGATTTTAAGCTCCCTCAATTGTTGGTAAGAAAAATCTATTGGTGAGCATCTGGGGCTATGGGTGGCCAATGTCCTGAGTTTTGGCTTACCCTCATCAATGGGCAGACACCGCATGCTGCAGAGCACAGAAGTCAAGGCAGGAACTTGAAGCGAACAGTCACATCACATGTGTAGTCAATGAATTCATCAGTGCCCATTCATGGTCAGCACCCTCTCCTCACTTACACAGCCCAGGACCCCTTCTAGGGAATGGTGCCCCCGACAGTGGGCAGGTCTTCCTTAGTAACAAGACAGTCCCCACAGGCCTGCCCACAGGCCAGCCTGATCTCTGATCAGCACTCTTCTCAGTGTTCTAGATTGTATCAAGTTGACAATTAAAGCTCACCATCACACCTTCCCTTCCATTTGGGTTTTGGTGGCACTAGCCCCCCCAACCTGGGTGAGGGACCATGGCGGAAGGATAGAATGTAGTAAGCACAGCTTGTACTAAGGAATCTCCTCCTCTCTTGTGTCTGGTATCTCAGTCCTCCATCCAGAAGTGCAGGGACACAATGCAGTGGAAGTCGTCCCTTTCCTCTGTTCCCCAGGCAGTGACCCCTGACCATCTGAGAACGACCCTGGTACCTGACTCACCAACAGTGTTCTCACAGGTGCAGGGCCCCAGATGGCTTTCCTTTAGGCATGGCAGTGACCTAGCAACTGTGCTAGTCTGCTCAGTACCACCCCCAGCCTGTGAATGGGTCAGCTGGTATGAGCTTGCTTGCCTCTTCGTGCTGGGATCTCCAAGTGCCATTTTCTTACTAGCTCCTTTTGACTCATAATTTCAACTGATGTGCTTATTGCAGCCTTGAACTGAAACTGAAAAAGGAGAACTGGGGTCCCTGGAGTGCAGGGGGCTCCCGGCAAGTGCAGTTCCACCAAGGCATCGGTGACCTAGCTGTCCTCAAGCCCAGTAACAAAGTGCTGCAGGTCAGCATTGGACCTGGGCTGCCTAAGAACTCCCGTAAGTGTTCTGTGGACCCTGGCTGACCCTGGCGCCCTGCACCCGGCTCTTCATCCAAATGCTGACTGATTCATGCATGGATCTGGGACTGGGGGTCCATGTTTTAGTGCTGGCTGTGGCCATTCTCAGCACTTTGGAACTGCAAACTAAAGCACATCCAGAACAAGCGGTTGTATTCTTGCACATAGTACACGTGGACTTGCTTTACTCATTGTGTTTAAAATAGTTTGTTAGGGCCAGAGAGATAGCTCAGCTAGTAAAGACAAGAACCTGAGTTCGAGGGCCAAAAAGTTGGCTCAACAGGTAAAGATACTGCTGACAGCTTGAGCTCCATCCCTAGATGGAAGGAGAGAACAGACTCTTGCAGGCTGTCCTCCAATTTCCACACATGTACACCCACACACATGTACACGTGTATACCCACACACAACCTCCACATTTGTTGTTTTTTTTTTAACCTCCACATTTGTACACCCACACACAACCTCCACACGTGTATACCCACACACATATACATGCATGCACAATAAGTAAATAAATGTAAATACTAAGGAATTTTTTAATTTTAAGTTGAACTTTAAAGTATACATAGCATCATAGTAACATAAATGAAACTCGTGATACCAAAAAAAGCATCAAAATACAGTGAAAAACTGAGCATGGTGCTGTGAGTTTGTAACCCCAGTGCTGGGAAGGCAGAGTGGCGGATTCCTCTAGCTCCCTGGCCAACCTAACCCAGCCCACTTGCCCAACTTCTAAGATAGTGAAAGATCCTATCTCAAGGGAAAAATTAAAAAGGTGTGTGAGAGCCAGGCATGGTGGTACACACCTTTAATCCCAGCACTCAAGATGGAGAGACAGGTGGATCTCACAGTCTGTAAGATCAAGGCCAGCTTGTGAGTTCCTGCCCTGCTGGGACAATAGGGAGACCCTATCTCGAAAGGGAGGGAGGGAGGGAGAGGGATAGGAAGAAGAAGGAAGGAAGGAAGGAAGGAAGGAAAGGAAGGAAGGAAGGAAGGAAGGGAGTGTGATACCCGATGTTTTCTGGCACACATATGCACACACGCGCGCACACACACACACACACACACTCACACACACAATTGTTGGCTTCAAGTTTCCCTGCCCTTTGAAGAGAAAGCTTGTCAACAGTACCATCATCTTCTCTGCCAATTGAAAGAACAGAACCACATTTACCAACTCCCTGCAGGTTCTCACTATTGCTATAAACCAATCTCAGTCATTCATCTTCACCTCAGGGTGCTTGGTTGAAAGAGAGACAACCCCCACACACATAGACATACATGAAAAGAGAGACAACCCCCACACACACATAGACATACATAATCTTGACCCCCAGGCTAGCTCCTTCACTGGTCTTTTTATGTTTATAATTGATATTTATAAGCTTGGATGTATAAGGCACAGAATAGCATGAATATAATCATACTGCTCTATATATTCATGGATATAATGATGGAGATATCTCTGTACAGGTCAGCCCATGTGTGCAGACAGTGAGAAAATGCCATGCACAAAACATTCCTTTATCACGTCCATGCACAAAGGCATGAATGCATGGCATGTACCTGACATATGCATGCATGTAGATAAACACCATCATTTCTCTATACACGTATGCCCATTTGGAAGATATTGGAGTGTATCTGTGGATCACCTGCTACTTGCAAGAAATGGTACATTTCAATAGAGGTTTGTTTTTTTTATTGAGTCTTTCATACATTTCATAAAACAGTTCCTCATCGAATTTAATCCCCCTCCCCACCCACGTCCCCAGTGCCTGTTTGCAGGAACTCGTGCCCTCCACCATCCATATAAGTCCTAGCTAGTCCAGCTTTTGTAGGCAGATGGCCTCTAGTGCAAATTCACCTACTGGAGTCTAGTCAGCACATGCCCAGCAGTAATCGGTCTCCAGTAGTTCATAGTCCAGTTTGGGCCCACCACCCACTTATGTTCCACTCTGGGCTCTTGTTTAATTGAGCTGGCATGGGTCTCATGCCCAGTGCCACCATTAGCACAAGTTTACCTGTACAAGCTTCCAGTGACCTGACAGCCTCTGCCTCCCTACGTTAATGAACCAGCCTCTTGTAATCTTTCCTGCA
The DNA here is from genome assembly GCA_009823505.1 of Rhizomys pruinosus. Lineage (NCBI taxonomy): Eukaryota > Metazoa > Chordata > Mammalia > Rodentia > Spalacidae > Rhizomys > Rhizomys pruinosus. The sequence continues at coordinate 673,822 of VZQC01013739.1, forward strand.
CCTCTACTGCACTAATCCCTGAGCCATGGATGGATGAGTTTTAATATGGGAATCCTGTCCAGTTCCACACTCTATGGAGGCTCTCATTCTTTAAAATTTAGCCAGTTGTGGCCTTCTGTGTGCATTGCACTCGGGTGTGATGGTGAGAGCTGAGGATGCACTGCTTTTCTCTCTGCCCTTCGCTCCACTCTGTTCCCTGAGCCTTAGGTGTGGATGTAGCACCTAGGACTGGGCATCTCTCAGACGTGACATATGTTCTCTGTGTCTGACCAATTGTAGGATTCTACAGTATCCTCCATCTATTGCAAAGAGAAGTTTCTTTAATGAGTGGTATACGGTTTGCTTATCTGTAAAAAAAGATTCCATATTTCGTGTACAGTTAGAAATTTTATTTGTCTAGAGATGCGACAGAGCTAGGGGTTTCTCTAGGATCTGTGTCTTCTCCAGCCATGTGTATGGCTGCATTTACAGTGCCACCCATCAGTTCACTACCACAGAGAGGCCTTTAATTCTAATTAGATAGCTGTTTTTATTACCCTCCAGATAACAGTGCAGCTGCTGCCCCAGTAGAGGTAGTTTACTGTGCCTGTAGGGCAATAGAGCTTTTGAAGAGACTTAAATAAAAGAATGATGCCGGATGTGGTGGTGCATGCCTTTAATCCCAGCACTCGGGAGGCAGAGGCAGGCGGATCTCTGTGAGTTCAAGGCCAGCCTGGTCTACAGAGTGAGCTCCAGGCCAGCTGGGACTAAATATCTCAAAATACAAAAAAAAAAAGGAAAACCAAAGCAGGGGTCCAGAGGAAAAGAGCGCTGGGAAAGTGCAGTTCTCCGAGCAGGTCCACCTGAGGAAACCGAACTGAGCCGAGGAGGTAGAGTCCACAGCTGACCTCCCTCAGCCTGGCAGTCTTCTGCCCTCCCCCAAACCCCTCCCCCTCCCCTCATGTCCCTGTTGAGATGTTTATTATTTCCCTTCCATATGTCTCTATGGAGAACTCATCTGGGCCTGTTGACCCAGCCCTAAATCTGGCCCATAATGCTCTTGTGTTAGCCTCAACTTGTTTTCTTAGAACTTCATCTCTGTCACTGGGTGTAGTGGTGCATGCCTTTGATCCCAGCACTTGAGAGGCAGAGGCAGGTGGATCTCTGTGAGTTCAAGGTCAGCCTGGTCTGGTCTACATAGTGAGCTCTAGTCTGCCTGGGGTTCTAAGGAGACCCTGTCTCAAAAAGACAACCAAAAAGAACTTCATGTCTGTCAAGAGTCTTCTTCAGTCCTTCATGGAAAACTGTAGAACATATAAGTTCTTGGATGAAAGACTCTTGATAGAACTCAGGAGGTAGTTTAATCCGAAGACCTGGACTTGCTCTCCAGAGCCCACATAAAAGTTCAAGGCAAAGCATCAGACACTTAAAAGCCCAGCACTGAAGAGCCAGGAGGAACCCTGGGCACACTGAACAAGCAAACAAGGTGGCCGGCATGGAAGCACAAGCCTTTAATCCCAGTACTCAGGAGTTCTAGGACAGCCTCATCAACATAGTGAGTACCAGGCCATCAGGGCTACATAGTAAGACCCTGTCTCAAACCAACCCCAACTCCCTACCCCCACAAAACCACAAGGTGGACAGCACCTAAGGAATAACAACCAAGGTTGTCCTATGGCCTACAACACACACACACACACACACACACACACACACACCACACGCACACACAGACCTGCATGCCTGTGACATCAGTTAAAAGCTGCGACCTGTCACATGCTGGTGATAATACCGTGCAGCTCTCACATGTTGAGCCTCCATGTGCTATTTAGAGCATGGCTTGAAAATGCTGAGGCATCTCAGAATCTTCCAAATGCCTACAAAATAGGAACGCCTTTGCAAGAAGGTCAGCCTCTCCAAAAGCCGCCGTGGCGAGCATTTCAAAACTGTACGCCCGTGTGCTCGTCCTCAGCCCCTCTCTTCCCACAGCTCCCAGCACAGGGCCTCTGACCCACAGCCCTTCTCCACAGCAGCCAGCCAGTCTCACTGACCTCCATGCCAAACTTTTCAAATGTTTTCTGTAATCCAAGAACCATCTAGACTAAAAATGGGCGGGAGTGCTAATAATAGCTCTCTGACTTCCTTGTTTATTTCAGGTCCTACCAGAAGGAATACCGTCCAAAGCAGAGGGTATCCCGGCAGGACCGAGAATGCCAATTACCCAATGAGAGCCGCCCCTGCACCACCAGGTAAGCCAAGTGCAGGCCATAGACCGAGACCTCTTAGTTTGGAAAGTGACAGAGATGTCTCCGTATGATTTGGGTTCAATCTCCAACCCCCACGAAAAAGCTGGGCATAATGGCAAGCAATTCTAATTCCAGTGCTGGGGAGGTAGGGCCAGGCAGGTCCTGTGACTTGATGACCCACCAGCCCAGCTTAATCGCTGAGCCTCAGCTCCTCAGAGGAACCTCTTCTCAGAAAGCAAGGTGGATGGCCTGAGGAGCTATCCCTGGGGTTGACCTCTGTCCTCTACATGCGCATGCACGTGCCCTCATGTATACACACACACACACACACACACACACACACAACGGAAGGGAAAAAGGGAGGCAGGGAGGGAGGGAGGGAGGGAAGGGAAGGGAGTGTTTAGGAAAAAAACCCATCAGCAATTGAATGCAGCAGATCTGCCAGTCACAGGCCATTTCAATACTACATGCAAGCTTTTCAGGACAGCAGAAATGCTTGTAACCCCAAATACAGGAAAATAGTCAGTGAGCCCACACAGCATCAGAGAGACAGCCTGGGTTTCATGACCTCGCTCCACTCTCTTAGGAAAGGCTTCTTAGGACTGAGAGGTGTGTGTGTGTGGTGGTGGTGGTGGTGGGGGGGGGTTGGTTCTTGTCTACCACAATCGATCAGAATGCGAAATGCTTAGATTGGGGACTTCCCAGGACATGTGAAACATAGCAACCACCTAAGGGAAACACACACCATGACTATTGAAACTTCCTGGAAAGCAAATCCTGAGTCTAGACACCATAGCCAAATGAACAAAAGGAGAAGCTCAATAATGGATGCTTTGGAACATGTCATTGAGAAATTCTAAAGGACTTTTAAGTTGGACATTTAATTCACCCTGTTCCTCTCCTGGTTCCCTGCCTAGAAAATGTACCTAGCTACTCTCACCTTCACAGGCACCAGCCAAGGATTTTATTCTCTCTAACTATACTTTTGGGGATCTTTTAGATAGATCCACTGAGCAGGGGTACCCTAGTCGCCATCTCCTATGCCCCTTTTCAGCATGGAAGAAGTCAGCGGTCGGTGCCCCAATTCCCTCTCGACAATTGGGGTAACCTCCTCAGAGGGTAATGTGATAAAAGTAGAAGCTAAAAATTGGCTAGGCAGTTTAGGGTCAAGACCCCCCAAAAGAACCAGTTTATTTCTCAGCTGAGAGCTGAAGACTTCCTGGATCTGCCAGTAAACTTATCCTTCTGGTTGCTCTGACTTATGGACACACACACACAAAAAAAAGATGGACAAGGCACCTACTGCTATCCAGTGAATTCTAGATGTTATAAAGAAGCCCCATCAATGAAATCTCCGTAGTATGGTAGTCTAACAAGATCTGCATAGTGACAAAACTAGCAGACATGCCAATGTGGATGAAAGAAATTTCAGAGGACCCCACCTCTATCAGTGGATGCTGAGGAGGGAAGAATCAGTTTTCTCCAGGGACGAACTCCCTGATAGGTTATCCAATCCCAAGAAGGCAGACCTGAGCACAGGTACACACAAGTACCACTAAGAAGACTCATATACATATAAATATATACGTATGTTTATACATGTATGCACGTATATGTAAAATAATAAAGAAGAGGATAAGAAATTGGAAAAAGAAAAGATGCAGGATCTTGCCTTGATGGGTCCAAGAGTTGCTGGGTGTCACCTTTGTAGTCCAGGCTCCAGCCATGTTCCACTGCAATGTTTTTGGTTTAACTTTTTAAAAGATTTAAAAAATGTTTAAGTTATGTGTATGTGTGTGTACCTTGTATCTACGTATGTTCATGTGCACATAAGTGTTGGTGCCCAAGGAGGCCAAATGTGTTGGATCACCTGAACTGCTCAGCCTTGAGTGCTGGGAACTAAACACAGGTCCCCTAAAAGAGCAGTATGTGCTCTTAACTGCTGTGCCTTCCTTCACCTCCCAAACACATGCTTTGATGTTTTACAATTAATTAACTGCCCCCTGAATGAGTAGAAAAGCATCTATTCTTTTTTAAATTTATTTTTTAATTTATTTTTTATGTGTATGAGTGTACTGTCTGCATGCAGGTTTGTGCACCCATGTTGTGCAATGCCGCGGAGGTCAGAAGAGGACATCGGATTCCCCTGGAACTGGAGTTAAAGACGGTTCTCAGCCACCATGTGGGTGCTGGGGATCGAACCTGGGTCCTCTGCGAGAGCAGTCAGCACTCTTAACCACTAGGCCATCTCTCCAGCCCCAAAAGCATCTATTCTTAATAAAATGAGATCCATTGGGAGGCAGAGGCAGGAGGATCTTTGTGAGTTCAAGGCCAGCCTGGTCTACAGAGTGAGTTCCAGGACAGCTGGGGCTACAGGGAGACCCTGTCTCAAAAAGACAAAAATAAAATAAAATAAAATGAGATCCAGGAGTCATCTCAAAATAAAATAGCATCTGGGAGAATTACAGCCTAGATATGAAAGCTTTTTTGCCCTTGTTTTATAGTACTTTAGCCATTGAGCTATCTCTCCAGTCCATATCTTTCAGTTTTTCATAAAAATATGGCTTGTAGATCAGTAAGCTTTAACCATGAATAAATTCAAATTCTTTGTACAAATACACTTGCTATTTAAATGATCGCTTTCAAAATTCACAAAATATTTCTCTGTCACTCACAAAGTTCAGTTCATACAAAACTCTTCCCGGAGTGTTAGATATTAATCATTTTAGGATGGGTCTGAACAGGTCATTTGGGGGCCACATTTGTGCCAAATCATACTAGAAAAGAGTAGCGTGAGGCAATTCCCTAATTTGTTCTGTTCCCTGTTCTGGAATCTGTTCCCTCTTCTGGAATCTCACACTCATAATCTAACCATGGCCCTGCCCAGCAGCGAGAAATGAGTTCTCCTTTCCTTGGGAGTTTCCAGCCACCTCAACCTGGCTTTCTCTCCTTGCCTTCCCTCTTCTTTTATCCTTCAGAAACATCCAAGCTCAAAGGGACCCAAGAGGAGAGTTCCTAACAAATGGTAGGACCCGAACCTGGGCCCTCTGAAGGAGCAGCCAGCACTCTGAACCACTGAGCCATCTCTCTAGCCCTCACCATGTTTTTTTTAATGTTATTATTTTTAGTTTGTGTGGATAAATTTATTGCCTGTATGTATGTAAGTGCACCATGTTGTACAGTGTCCTCAGAGGTCAGAAGAGGGCATCAGATCTCCCTAGAACTGGACTTAGAGACAATTGTTAGCTTGCAGGTGTGTGCTAGGAACCAAACTCTACTTCTCTGCAGGAACAGTCAGTGATTTTAACTACTGAGCCAGCTCTCCAGCCACACACACACACACACACACACACACACACACACATCACCATTTTGTTTTTTGATGTAAGATCTTTCACTGGATTTTGAGGCTTGCCAAGTAGGCTAGACTGGGTGCCCAGACAGCCCCAGGCACCCATCCTCCTACCTCCTTCTCTCATGTGCTGGGATTACAAATGTGTGCTGTTGCTGGGTGTGGTGGTGCACGCCTTTAATCCTAGCACTTGGGAGGCAGAGGCAGGCGGATCTTTGTGAGTTCAAGGCCAGCCTGGTCTACAGAGCGAGTTCCAGGACAGCTGGGGCTACAGGGAGACCCTGTCTCGAAAAGACCAAAAAAAAAAAAAAAANTACCCACATAAAAAGCTTCAAGGGATAGTACACGTTTTTTTTTTTTTCGAGACAGGTCTCCCTGTAGCCCCAGCTGTACTGGGAACTCGCTTGTAGACCAGGTGGCCTTGAACTCACAAAGATCCGCTGCCTCTGCCTCCCAAGTGCTAAGGATTAAAGGGCTGCACCACCACACCCAGCATAACAGCACAATTTGTAATCCCAGCACATGAGAGAAGGAGGTAGGAGGATGGGTGCCTGGGGCTTCTGGGCACCCAGTCTAGCCTACTTGGCAAGCCTCAAAAATCCAGTGAAAGATCTTTCATCAAAAAAAAAAGTATGCTGTGTGTGTGGTGTGTGTGTGTGTGTGTGTGCTGGCTGGAGAGCTGGCTCAGTAGTTTAAAGTCACTGACCTTTCCTGCAGAGAAGAGACGAGTTTGGTTCCTAGCACCAACACCTGCAAGTCTAACATTGTCTCTTAGTCCAGTTCTGGAGATTCTGATTGCCTCTTCTGACCTCTGAGGACTCTGTACAAACATGTGCACTTACATACATACAGGCATAAATTTATTCCACACAACTAAACAATAATAAACATAAAAAAAAACATTGGTGAGGGGTAAGAGCAGATGGCTCAGTGGTTCCAGAGTGCTGGCTGCTCCTTCAGAGGGCCCAGGTTCGGGTCCTACCATTTGTTAGGAACTCTCCTCTTGGGTCCCTTTGAGCTTGGATGTTCTGAAGGATAAAAGAAGAGGGAAGGCAAGGAGAGAAAGCCAGGTTGAGGTGGCTGGAAACTCCCAAGGAAAGGAGAACTCATTTCTCGCTGCTGGGCAGGGCCATGGTTAGATTATGAGTGTGAGATTCCAGAAGAGGGAACAGATTCCAGAACAGGGAACAGAACAAATTAGGAATTGCCTCACGCTACTCTTTTCTAGTATGATTTGGCACAAATGTGGCCCCCAAACGACCTGTTCAGACCCATCCTAAAATGATTAATATCTAACACTCCGGAAGAGTTTTGTATGAACTGCAACTTTGTGAGTGACAGAGAAATATTTTGTGAATTTTGAAAGCGATCATTTAAATAGCAAGTGTATTTGTACAAAGAATTTGAATTTATTCATGGTTAAAGCTTACTGATCTACAAGCCATATTTTTATGAAAAACTGAAAGATATGGACTGGAGAGATAGCTCAATGGCTAAAGTACTATAAAACAAGGGCAAAAAAAGCTTTCATATCTAGGCTGTAATTCTCCCAGATGCTATTTTATTTTGAGATGACTCCTGGATCTCATTTTATTTATTTTATTTCTGTCTTTTTGAGACAGGGTCTCCTGTAGCACCCAGCTGTCCTGGAACTCACTCTGTAGACCAGGCTGGCCTGAATCACCAAAGATCCTCCTGCCTCTGCCTCCCAATGGATCCCATTTTATTAAGAATAATGCTTTTGTGGCTGGAGATGGCCTAGTGGTTAAGGTGCTGACTGCTCTCGCAGAGGACCAGGTTCGATCCCCAGCACCCTACATGGTGGCTGGAACCGTCTTAACTCCCGTTCCAGGGGAATCCGATGTCCTCTTCTCTGCCTCCGCGGCAATTGCACAACATGGGTGCACAAACCTGCATGCAGACAGTACACTCACACATAAAAAATAAATTAAAATAAATTTAAAAAAAGAATAGATGCTTTTTCTACTCATTCCAGGGGGCAGTTAATTAATTGTAAAACATCAAAGCATGTGTTTGGGAGGTGAAGGAAGGCACAGCAGTTAAGAGCACATACTGCTCTTTTAGGGGACCTTGTGTTTAGTCCCAGCAATCAAGGCTGCAGCAGTTCAGTGATCCAACACATTGGCCTCCTTGGGCACCAAACTTATGTGCACATGAACCTACGTAGATAAAGGTACAGTACACACACTACCATAACTTAAACATTTTTAAATCTTTTAAAAAAGCTGGGAATCAAACTCACATCCTCATGCTTACGAGGCAGCACTTTACCAACAGAGCCATCTCCCTAACCCCCAGTTCCTTAGGTTTTTAAAACAATCTCCTGCTCATCGCAAACCATACTTTTGTAAAATGTAATAAAAATGAATTTGTAGAACAATGAAAATTTAAAGCACATAAACTATAAGCCCCAAATTTTTATTATTAATTTCAACAGATATAAAATATGTCTGCCAAGTGCTTATTCTCTGTCTCTGGACTCAATGTAGATGAATGGTCTCATGTAGCTTGAAGCGTTGCCTGTGTTCGGTCACTCTTCTCTGTGCCCTAGGAAACACCCCACTCTGGCTTGCTCCTTTCTGTTTCTTAACACCCTTGGCAGCAAGTAGGGTCTCCCTGTTCTGCCTATCCCCAGATGCTGTGGGGAGCCCTTCAACATCTCACTCATTGGGTCAAATGAGGAAAAAGTCTGTTTGTGTTAAATGTTTAGTTCTGATCAGGCCCAGGGACTGTGGGAAGAAATGGCAGGAGAGGGGGCTGAATGGAAAGCCACACTCTTAAAAGCTGTGCCCCGGAACAGTCACTCCAAATAGGGACGGGCTCTGTTGTTTCATGGGAAGAAAAAGCCCACTTGTGCTTAATGCTTCTTAATGAAGAATGTTGAGCTAGCAGAGAAGTGTCAGATCCGCAAGTGGGCAGGTGGATTGTGGACCTTGTCGTTTATGAAGAAACTCACCGTCTGAAAGAATGAGATGCCTTGCTCAGGATCCCTGTGGCCATCAAAACAAGAGCCAGACTGAACCCCTAAGCCCTGATGGCACCTCTGCTGCCAGAGAATCCTGAGGTTTTCTGGTGCATCCAACTGACCAAAGCGGGACCCAGGAAATGTCACTCTCTGCCCTCCCGTGAGGCAGGAAATTATGACACCCCATGATTTAGACCCCAGCCCCATCATCCGTGACTCACCGGCTGGGGCAGATTTTGAGATCTTTCCTAGAACTCACTGTTTGGTGCACAGAACTTTGGACTAATTCAGACGAGTGGCTGCATTTCCCTCCTGTGTGCTGCCTCCACCCCACACAGCCAACCCCCTGGCAAGGACGGCCAAGACTGACTCCTTGAAAAGGGATGTCCCACTGTTTAATCAGCCACCCTCCTGAGACACGGCCCCAGACGGCCCAGCAAGCTGCATGCTTAGCATTCGACTCTGGCTTTGAAACCTGAATGTCTGGGAATTCTGTTGCCACATTTAACAAGCTTGTCCTGGGGCACTTCCTTGACAGGTGACAGTGCATTATTGACACTGTTGTGTTGTGTCCCCCAGATACAGTCTGATTTGTCAGTCACACCTCAGTGAAGTTGGAGTGGAAATAATGTCTTAGCTTTGATACGATATGTTACTGATAGTGCCCTCCATTTTTTCAGCTGGGGAAACTGAGGACCAAAGGAGCTAAATTGGTTCCCTTAAGCTACTAGGCAGAAGAAACACAGAGGACATTTGGATAAAGCATCAGAAATTGACACGGGTTTCTTCTCATTCCTGTCTAGGATACCATCAGAACGGAGTCATCAGAAACCAGTTTGTACCACCTCCCCACGCTCATGGAAACCAGAGGTCCAATCAGAAAAGCCTGTACACCTCCATGGCCCGCCCACCCTTGCCAAGGCAGCAGTCCACAGGCTCAGACCGATTGTCACAGACACCAGAGAGCCTGGATTTCCTCAAGGTCCCGGACCAGGGTGCTGCAGGGTAAGCCACGTCCTGTGCTGGACCTGGAGAGCTCTGTCTCCCTCAGTCACAAACAGGGTGCAGAGGCTCTATGGGCTGTTGATGTGAGGTTCTATTTGGGGGGGGCGGGTGAGACAGGTAGCCCCAGCTGGCCTGGTACTCAATATGTAGACTAGGATGGCCTTGATCTCACAGAGGTCCCCTTGCCTCTGCTTCTTGGGTGCTGGAATTAAAGGCTTGCAGCACCACACACAGCTTGGTGAAAGTTCTAAAGTTCTGCACCAAACACTGTAATCTAGGACCCATAGCTGTTGGGCCTACTTAATGGCAAGATAAACTACTTCATCCTTCAGATAAGGGGCTAACCTCAGAAACATCAGAAGTCAGGTCCTCACAACCCTGAAAATCTACTATTATCCAGTGACCATTTTTCCCTTGTCACAGTTGAGGAGGAAGGACATGGTTGTTTCTTTGTTTTATTATTAGTGTCTATCCCTACAGTTGCATAAATGTAACAGTCTGTAGTATTAGCAACATTAAGAATAACATCCCAGGGGCTGGAAAGATGGCTCAGTGCTTTGGAGCACTGGCTGCTCTTGCAGAAGATCTAGGTTTAGTTTGCAGGACGCATAACAACTGTCTATAACGCCAGTTCCCTCTTCTGGCCTCTGTATATGTGGCACCTGCATATGTGTGGTGTACATATAGACAGACAAGCACACACAAATGCACATAAATATAAATTAAAAGTTTAAAAAAAAAATCTTTGAAAAAAATGTTCCAGTATAGAAGACACAGCTATTGAAGCATGTTGATATTTTTAGCTTCACAGTGAAAGCCTCTGCCCTTGTAGGGGGGAAAAAAAAAAAAAGCAAAAGGAGCCTGGCTTTTAAGCCAAGGAAGGGAGAAGTCCTGGGAGCGTGTATAGCTGTTCAGAGAACTCCAGTGAGAGAAAGTAGGCCTGGTCTGTGTGGTCACAGGTATAGGACCGAGGTCAGGGCAAGAACAGTGAGGGGCCTCTGCTAGGAGCACAGGCTTAGGCTCCAGTAAAAGAAAAATAGACTTGGGGCTGGAGAGATGGCCTAGCGGTTAAGAGTGCCGACCGCTCTTACAGAGGACCCGGGTTCGATCCCCAGCACCCACACGCATGCCGAGAACCTTCCGAAACTCCAATTCCAGGAGAACTCCAGTTCCAGGGGAATCCGACACCCTCTTCTGACCTCCGCGGCATTGCACGACACGGGTGCACAGACCTGCATGCAGACAGTACATTCATACACATACAGAAATAAATAAAATTAAAAAAAAAAAAAGAAAAATAGACTTTACATCAAACTTGCTTCTTACACTCCCTTAACTTCACTTTTTTGGGGAAGGGTCTTTTGGGGGGTATTTTTGTCTTTTTGAGACAGGGTCTCCCTGTAGCCCCAACTGGCCTGGAACTCACTCTGTAGACCAGGCTGGCCTTGAACTTGAAGATTTCTGCCTGCTTCTGCCTCCATACCCCACCCACAGTGACTTTTTAAGAAATATTTTATTATTTTTATTTTATGTGTATGTGCCATGCCCACAGAGGTCAGAAGAGGATGTCAGATCCCTGGATCTGGAGTTCCAGATGATTGTTAGCTGCCATGTGGGTGCTGGGAATCCAACCTGGGTCTTCTGGAAGAGCAGCTGGTGCTCTTAACCTCCAAACCATCTCTCCTGCCCTCTACTTTATTATTTGATGCAGCATCTCTTGCTGTGCCTGGGGCTCTCTGATTGGCTGGACTAGCTGACCAGCAGGCCCCAGAGACCCCCCCCGTGGGGATTCAGGCACGTGCCAGCGCATTCGGCTTTCTTTGTGGGTGCCGGGCATCTCAACTCGGGTCTCATGCTGTGTAGCAATCATCCTTCTGACTGAGCCATCTCCCCAGCACCCAAAAACTTCCATTACTAATAAGTTCCCTGGCAAGATGGATGCCGCTCCTCCAAGGACCACGTTGTGGCCACTAGTCTACAGGGCACCCAGTATTTGATTGGTAAGGCCAGGAGAGGTTCATATAATGCCCATTTGGAAAGGTGCTGGGAAGGTAACAGGATTTTCACTCAGCCTGGACTCGGGCCGTTCAGATCATGAGTGTCTCTGAAATAGTCACACGATTGCTCCTAGGCCCAGCTTGGTATCTAAAGTAGGCAGGGAATTAGAAGCAATCAAAGCCAGAAGTCTCCTCACTCCGTCTGCTGGCTTCCTACTTGGCTTGCTTTTGGCAAGCAGCACCATCTTTTCAGATGGCTTTTTGAGTTGCAGACTTGCATATGGGCCAGCTGGGAGCATCTGTCAGCCAAAAGTAGGCAATGTGGGAACACTGGGTCGTCACCAAGGCTGCTCCCTTCCAGCTCTGCTTAAGTCTTATCACACCCTTCACTGCTGTTGGGCCCTGATACCATATTCACGTGCTGCTGTCTTAGAGACTGCTTGTGAGGCTGGAAGGAGGGAACACCTTCACGACCGTCCATCAGTCAATAGAATTTTCCTGTCTGTCATGTGTGTAACTCTGGTAACAAGCACACTAAGTCCAGTAGCTATAAGAATTGTAACCAGCCTTCTTGTGACACACTTAGACCAGCTATGTAGACATTCCTTGAGAAGTAGGCATTCAGCTGGCCATGGTGGCTGATACCTATAATCCCAGCACTTAGGAGGCTGAGGCAGAAGGATTGCTATGAATTTGAGGCCAGCTCAAGGTACATAGTGAGTTCTAGATTGAGACCGTGTCTCAAAAAAGCCCAAGGTGGTAGGAAGCAGAAACTTGGTCAAAGGGGTGCGTTTTTTCTTAGCGTTTACTTTCCACACCACATGGGATGAGGATTCAGCTGCTAATGTGACATTTCAGGAGCCTCGTGATCACCTAAATTTAACAATTTCTCTTTGCCAAAAAAACAGTGTGAGAGAATTTTGGTATGCCAAACTTGTTCCCTTTCCATAAACATGAGGATTCCTATTTAGAGCAAGGTACCAAATGCTCACCTTGAACTTACCAGTCTAGAAACCGACCACGTCAGGCCTTCTGTCCTGGTCGCACGCGTCCTCTCCCACTCCTCAGTCCTCTTCTTTCTACAAACACATCTCATACCAGCAATCATCTCTTTTGGATCATGTACTGTGGCTAACATCCAATGGTATAATCAGCCCCTCAGGTTTGTTCAGGAAAATCTGTCAGCTTGGTTTCAGTTCAGCCAGTTGGTTTTGGAAAGAGCAAGAAGGGCTCAACTAAATTGATTGTCATTCCAAAACAAAACAAAACAAAACAGAAAAACACCCTCCTTCCTTTTCATTAGCTTCTTTCTTGGGTACTGGGGATGGAGCCAGACCCTTGTACATGCTAGGCAAGCACTCCACCACAGGGTAACACTTGCAGTCCCTCAATGGAATTTTTTTTTTATTTTTAAAAATGTATTTATTTCTGAGCCGGGCGTGGTGGCGCACGCCTTTAATCCTAGCACTTGGGAGGCAGAGGCAGGTGGANGAGATTCCCCCCCCCCCCCACCTTCCTTGGTGGTTTTCTTTCCTGCTGCACTGGATGGTTAGCAGGCTCTTGGCATCCACTGCTCTCGATCCTCAACCCTGGGTTATAGGCACATGTGGCCATGCTTGGCTTTTTACATTGATGTTGGAGATTCAACTCAGATACTTGTGTTGCTACAGCAGATCTCTATCACTGAGCCATTCCGCAGCCCTGGCTCCTACTTCTGTTTTAATGATGTCCTGCTTATCTTCACTGTCTACCCCACATGGAAACAGCCTTCAGTTGCTCCATATAGTCAGTCTGGTTTTTGTTTGTATATTGCACCATTATTACTTGCTGTATTTCTGAGCATATAACTGTAGTTCATTCATCTTTGTTGCTTTATACTATTCCACTGCTTGAAGATGTCACAACTGTTTAGCCTGTCTACTGTTGATTATTATTTGAGAAGGTCCCAGCATTCGCCAACAGAGAAAATGTAAATACCCTTCTACAGGAGTTTATCCAGGCTGACACCAACATTATTGAAATCTGTGGCATAATTTTATGTATCAGGAAGCAGGGGATGTCTTGCAGGCTACTTAGCTCCAGTGTCACAACATTGACCAAGATATTTTCAGCACTTTTCCTTTGAGACAGGGGTCTCATATCGCCCAGGCTTCCACCAAACCCCTATGTAGACAAAGGAACTTGACCTTGAAAGACAAGATCCTCCTTGCTTCGACTTCCCAGAATTTCTTAGGATCAGATGTACACCACCATGCCTCCTGGTTTATATAGTGGCCAACATGCCTCTGCATGCTAGGCAAGCATTTTACTAATTGTGCTGGATGGCTTTAGTTGTCAACTTGACACACTGGGTTGAGGAAGCCTCATTTGGGGAATTGGCTCCATTGGACTGGCTGTGCCATGTCTGTGGGGTATTTCTTGACTTGATTGATATATAGGAGAGCTCAGCCCACTGTGGGTGGTCCCCCTGGCACAATTTGTTGTGTATTTATAAGAAAGGATGGGGCCAGAGAGATGGTCTCAGCAGTTAAGAGCTTGACTGCTCTTACAGAGGACCCAGGGGAGTCCCAGCACCTACATGGTGGTAAGAACTGTCTTTAAGCTGGCGTGGTGGGGCCACACCTTACTTCTAGCACTTGAGAGGCAGGAGGCAGGTGGATCTCTGTGAGTTCAGAGTTCAAGGCCACTGGTCTACAGAGTGAGTTCTAGGCCACCCTGGGGCTATAGGGATATTCCTGCTCTCAAAAAGACCAAAAAAAAAGATAACAAAAAAGAAAGTAGGCTGACAGCGTTCCTCCATGGCCTGGGCGTTTCTCGCCTCCAGGTTCCCCCTGAGTTCTTACCTTGGCTCCTAAATGATGAAACCGTGAGCTGGGAGATGTGAGCCAAATAACCCTTTCCTCCCCAAGTTTGATATGGTTAGGTTGTTTTGTCACAGCAATGGAAGGCAAACTAGGGACACTAACTGAGCTATACCTCCCAGCCCTGTCAGCAAGCTCTCTAAACTTGTATCTGAAGTGATTATAAACAGCATATTTAGCCAAATGTAGTGGCATATGCCTTAATCCTAGCACTTGTGAGGCAGAGGCAGGCGGATTTCTGTGAGTTCAAGGCCAGCCTGGGGCTACATAGAGAGTCAGAGCAGCTGGGACTACAGGGGAGACCCTATCTCAAAAGGACCAAAAAAAAAAAAAAAAAAAAAAAAAAAAAAAGCATATTTTAGGCGGCTGAAGAGTGGTAGCTCAGCAGTTAAGAACATTGATTGCTCTTCAGAAGACCCAGTTTGTTCCAGCACCCACATGGCACAGAAAACTGATACCCGTAATCCTCTGACCTGCATTGCATGGGTACACTTGCATACATGCCTGAAGAACTCACACACGAAAATAAAAATAAAAAAAAAAAAAAGTTCTTTTTTTTTTACAAAAGCACTTTTTTTTTTTTAAAAAGGAGAGAGGTGCTGGAGAGATGGCTCGAGCAGTTAAGAGCACTGGTACTCTCGTGCAATTGGACCCTGGGTTGGTTTTCAGATCAACAACTCTCTAAATTTCCAGTTCTAGGTGATCTGATGCCCTATTCTGGCCTCTTTGGGCATTGCAAGTATGGGTGCACGAGGCCAAAACACTCAATACACACAAAATTAAAAAAAAAAATTTAAAGGAGAACTAAGAAAATACATTTTCTCCACTTTGCTTAAGAACAAAGTCAAGAACCAAGCATGGGGGCGGAGAGATGGCCTGCGGTTAAGAGTGCCGACCGCTCTTGCAGAGGACCTGGGTTCGATCCCCAGCACCCCACATGGCGGGGACCGAGACCGTCTGTAATTCCAATTCTAGGAGAACTCCAGTTCCAGGGGAATCTGAGACACTCTTCTGATCTCCGCAGGCATTGCAGGACACGTGGTGCACAGACGCATGCCAGACGGTACATTCATACACATACAGAAATAAAAAAAAAAAAAAATATAAAAAAAAAGAATGATGATCTGGGCTGGAGAGATCGGTTAGCGGTAAGAGCGCCGACCGCGCTTACAGAGGGACCAGGGTTCAATCCACCCAGCACCCACATGGCGGCCCACAAAAGGAAACTTAGCTTAAGCTCTTTTCTAAAAGCGTCGCAGAGGCAGGTGAGATGGCTCCAGTGGGGAAGGTGCTTGCTGCTGCCAAACTCAATGATCGGAGTTCGATCCCCGGGAGGCACCGTGGAAGGAGAGGCCAGACTCTCAAAATGTGCTCTATGACATCACATGTCCCCCTCTACCCCTGTGACTAAGTAAACTAATGCAATTAAAAACGAAAGGGCCTGAGGTTCATGCCCCTGCGGGGGAGGGAGGGACCCATCTCTAGAAAGACTCACCACCTGCTCTAAGCTGTGCTCTCAGGAGGGAGCAGCCAGTGGCCCTGCTGAGGCCCTCTGATGACGGGTCCACACTAGATGTGATGAACAATTTCCATGAGAGGTAGAGGTTGGGGTGAGTACTGTGCCAGGCTGGGGTGAAGCCCTTGAACCACCTGGGGTTGTCCCCAACCCTACTGGGAGGGAGCAAACCCTGGAGCACCTCCTGTCCTTCCTCTCAGGCCATCACATAAAGCACTTTTCTCTGATGACAGACCAAACGCACCTCATGGATCATTACCATGATGTCATTTCCTATCCAGTGTCCAATGGAAATCCTAGTCTCTGAGAAGCACTTGCTGCTTTGAAAGCAGGCCAACAACTAGGTTTTTTACTAAGCACCCTATATATACTGAGCATGTGTCAGCATTTGGTTAATAAGAGCCATTAGCTGGGTACTGTAAATCATCTGATTTCCCAGCAACAAGAAAGAGATGTGGGAGGGGTAGACATCCAATGCCCCAGGACAGAAAGAGAAGGCCTGCCAGTTCCACAAAGCATAGTGGGGTGTGCAGGTGCACAGACACCCACATACCTGTGGGCACAGACACCCATCCCCAAATACTTTTGTTAGGAAATTCAGTTTCTTATGTCCCAGGGGGGAAAAAACTTCTGTTGTTAGTTCAGACTAATGAAGTCTCTGGAGTCCAAACAAATCCACCTGGGTATAGTGTAGACCCTCTGTTGAAGGGCCCTGAGGGGAGGGCATTAAGATCACTTAGTGGGAAGACAAGACAAACCGTCTACGTGGGCTGCTGGGCCCTTTCTGTCCCACAGTTCTGACCAAGTCTTCTTCCTCTTCTTCCTCTCACTACTTCTTCAAGGCCCACTGACCATCACCCTAGTTCCGCTGTAATGAGTTCACCTCATTCCCCCAAATCCTTCTCCCTGTTTCTCTCTGCTCCACTCCTGCCTGGTGTGGCCCCTGCTCATAGCCCAGCCTCCTGTGCCCCCCTGCCACCTGCCGCCCGCCATCTGGGTGACTTTTTCTTGTTTATTGTTTCCTGAGACAGGTCTCCTATTGTAGCTCAGGCCTGCGTAGGGTATCCCACCCTATTCTCAAACTTATCATCCTCCTGTACAATCCCCAAAGGGTTGGCATTATAGGTATGTACAAGCACACTTGGCTTATACTGGTATCCTGCTACAGGGCTTCATGAGCCCTAGCTGAGGGAAGGACCCCTGTTCACATATTGCTTATATCATAATTACTGCAAGAAGACACACTACTTTGTCCCCCAAGATCGAGAAGCAGACAAGACTGTCAACAGTCACCACGCCTGCCCGATGCTGTACTGGAGACTCTAGGCACACTCAACGAATACATTCAGGGCCCGAAAGAAGTGAAAAGACAAGATAAGTATGCCAGAAGACACCCTCAAGTAACACTAAAAGCTGCTCATGACAGGGCAGGGCTCTACAAAAACGACAGCAACAGTGCACAGGGCACTGGGGACGTGGTACAGTTGGTAGAGTATTTGCTTAGGCATTGTATGAGCCCATGGATTTGAAAACACAGCATTGCATAAGCAGGTATGCTGGCTTGTGTCCACAATCCCAATGCTTGGACTGGGGAGGAGGACCAGAAGTTCAGGAATATCCTTGGCTAACAACAGTGCATGAGGCCAGCCTGGGCTACATGAGACCTGTGCCATAAATAAATAAATAAATAAATAAATAAATAAATAAAATAAATAAATAACAGTGAGATGGCTCAGTGGATAAAGCGCTTGCCAGGCCTGAAGACCTGAAAGTTCGACCCCCCAGAATCTACGCCATGTGACGGAAGGAGAGCCAGACTCCTGAAAGCTGCCTTCTGACCTCCTCATGCATGTTGTGGCTCCCACATGCTTATACCATGCCTAATCTAACACACACACCACACGCCACACACCACACCCACAGCCATCCATGCAATATGCCATGTGTGCACACACACATGCATGCACACATACTCGCATACACATGACCACACACATTACACAATTTACAAGCTAGTCAAGGCAGAGACCTAACCCCTCAGTCCTTTCCCTCATTCTAAGAAAGCTTTGCAGGCAGCTTGTAACAAGGAAGGTACTATAACTTGAGTTGAAGAGCAAGCCTGTTGATGAAGAGGCTACAGTCCCTAGGATTCAGCAGACTGGGGTTTCTAGGAGCCAGCTACAGAGCAGTCAGCCTCAAGAGCAGTTTTCCAGGCTGGATTAGAAAGGCCCCAGCAGCCTCTGAGACCCAGACGGTCTTCGCTGTGGCACTAGGTGGCGATCCTGCGTAATTAATACGCAGCTAAGGGCTTTCAACACCACCCAAACTTGACTATGACGTGTTTTAGGCATTGCGGTACACCAACTCAGTGTACTGTACAAGGGCCTCTGGAGCAGAAGTGGCTCAGTCTTGCTGGCCAGAGCTGATAGCTCCAACTTCCAGGAATTTTGTCAACTATTTGTTAAATAGGATGTATGGGGCTGGAGAGATAGCCTAGCAGTTAAGAGCACGACTGCTCCTGCAGAGGATCCAGGTTCGATCCCCATTCCAGGGGAATTGAGACCTCTCTCTGCCCATCGCGGCATTGCAGGACACGGGTACACAACTACACGCAGACGCAGTACATTCATACACATACAGAAATTAAATAAATAATTAAAAAAAAACATGAATGTTATTAAAAAATTAAATCATAAATCTGAAAATTAAATGAACAAAGGAAATAAATATGCAACATTTTGTCCTTTTCAAACCACTGCTCTGCTACCTGTGCTTTGGGGGTTGTGAACGCTTGTTGCTGATGTATGGTAGAAGCAGTATGGTGGCATCTAATTGCCCATCTTTTCCCAACACTCTGTTCAGTGGTTGTTACTCTGGTAGTCTGAAATGGCCTTGGTGGAGACTATGCCACAGAAATGTGTTGAAAATTTTGAGTCAGAAAGTTGGGGTTTTTTTGAGACAGGATTTTCTCCTGTAGCCTAAGCTGGCCTGGACTCTACTATATAGACAAGATTGCCCTCCATCTCACAGGAGATATATATGCACCCTGCCCAGATCTTATACTATATACCTTTTAAACTAAAAATTTTTATGTTATTATTTAGTACTATATATATATATAATATATATATATATATATATATAATATATATATATGGAGGGGGCTACATATTCCATGGTTTACCTGTGGGGAGGTCAGAGGGCAATTTGTTGGAATTGGTCTTTCCTTCCACCATGTGGAAGGTCCCAGGGATTGAACTCAGGTCCTCAGGCTTGACAACAGGTGTTCTTACCTGCTGAGCCATCTCACTAGCGCTCACTTATTATTGTATTGTTACCTCTACTATATGTGTACATAGGCACAGGAGATTAATGAAGACAAGCTCACAGGCATGAGCTGCCCCTCTGCTGGGCACATGGCTCTATAGAGGTCTGATGATGAAACCACAAGGAAGTAACAGATGAAGCAGATTCTGGCACAGTCCTTCCAACTGTGAACCTTGCACCCCTTGCCCAAATCCATGCCACCTCTGAAGATAGTGACACACGCCTTTAATCCCAGCACACGGGAGGCAGAGGCAAGCGGATCTCAGTGAGTTCAAGGCCAGCCTGGTTTACACAGTGAGTTCCAGGACAGCTGGGGCTATAGGGAGACCCTGTCTCAAAAAAAAAAAAAAAAAAAGGCGTGCTACCTCTTGTGAACAGCTCCCTGGATTCCCTGGTGGGCGTGGCCAGCCTGTGCCAGGGAGAGCAGGGGTTAACCTTTCAAATGCCCTGCTTTTCTGCAGATATGAAATTTATGTCTTCAAATTCCAAGAAAGAAAATAATGGCATTTTATTTCATTGGCTCTTAAAGATACACTCTGCTCCAAAGGTTGGAACTATAAACATTACTGGAAGCGCAGGAACAGATCCAGGAATTCTTAAGATCCATGTCTGCCTGCGCCAGGCTGTGGCTGCTCCTGTAGACCGTGGGTCAAGAAATATTGCTATTGGACACTTGTTGGAAATTTTAATCATTTTGAGAATGTGACTGCATTAGAAGAGACTTGACAAGAGATGTACAGGCAGCATTGAAAGTTTTCTATCTATTCCTCCTTCTTGGTGAGGTGGGAAGCCCTGTTACTCAGTACCTGCCTTGTTTGTCTGTTTCCTTAATTTCTTTCTTTCTTTTTCTTTTTCTTTTTTTTTTTTTTCTGTCTTTTTTGACACAGGGTCTCCCTGTAGCCCCAGCTGTCCTGGAACTCGCTTTGTAGACCAGGCTGGCCTTGAACTCACAAAGATCCTCCTTGCCTTCTGCCTCTATTGCTAGGGATTAAAAGGCATGCGCCACACACCCAGCCCTAATTTCTTGTTGAATCAATCTCTGCAGTATTATATAAATTCCTGAAATTATCCTCGCATTCAATGGACTGCAGGGTTAGAGGGGGACCAGCACTTCCAGTCTGGATTCAGTACTTCTTCAAGGGACTGTAGGCCCATGAAGCACGTGTGACTCCAGTTCCAGGGGACCTGACATCGTCTTCTGACCTCCGTGGGCACTGCACATGGTGTGTGTGCTTATATACACACAGCAAAACACTGCTTACATTATAAAAATAACATACATTTTTTTATAATCTTTTTTTTTTTGGTCTTTTCGAAGACAGGGGTCTACCTGTAGCCCAAGCTGTCCTGGAACTCACTCTGTTAGACCAGCTGGCCTTTTAACTACAAAGTCACCCATTGGGACAGGGTCTCTCATTGAAACTTCCTGAAATTTATCCATCTGCTGCACTGGATGTTAGGCAGCCTTGGCATCCCTGCTCTCGTTCCTCAACCCGGGTTTAGCACGATGTGGCCATGCTTGGCTTTTTACATTTTATGGTGAGATCAACTCAAGATACTTGTGTTGCTAGCAGTGCTCGTATACTGAGCCATCTCTCCAGCCCTGGCTACATTCTGTTTTAATGAGTGTTCCTGCTTATCTTCACTGTCTACCCCACATGGAAACAGCCTTCAGTTGCTCCATATAGTCAGTCTGGTTTTTGTTTGTATATTGCACCATTATTACTTGCTGTATTTCTGAGCATATAACTGTAGTTCATTCATCTTTGTTGCTTTATACTATTCCACTGCTTGAAGATGTCACAACTGTTTAGCCTGTCTACTGTTGATTATTATTTGAGAAGGTCCCAGCATTCGCCAACAGAGAAAATGTAAATACCCTTCTACAGGAGTTTTATCCAGGCTGACACCAACATTATTGAAATCTGTGGCATAATTTTATGTATCAGGAAGCAGGGGATGTCTTGCAGGCTACTTAGCTCCAGTGTCACAACATTGACCAAGATATTTTCGCCATTTTCCTTTGGACAGGGGTCTATTATCGCCAAGGCTTCCACCAACTCCCGATGTGAGGCCAAGGAACTTGATAACCAGAAGATCCCTTGCTTCGACTTCCCAAGAATTCTAGGATAGCAGATGTACACCACCATGCCTCGGTTAGAATAGTGGCAAATTGCCTCATGCATGCTAGGCCAAGCATTTTCATTGTGCTGGATAGTTGAGTGTCAACTTACACACTGGTTGAGGAGAGCCTCATTGGTTGGGGAATTGGCTCCATGACTGGCCATGTCCTGTGGGGTATTTCTTGACTGAATTGATTATACGGAAGACAAGCCCACTTGGGTGGTACCACCTCTGGACAATTTGTTGTGTATTTATAAGAAAGGATGGGGCAGAGAGATGGCTCAGCAGTTAAGAGCTTCTTGAACTGCTCCTACAGAGTGACCCCAGTGTGGCGATTCGCCAGCCACCTACATGGTGGCTAAGAACTGTCTTTAAGCTGGGCGTGGTGGCACCTTTACTTCTAGCACTTGAGGGTCAGAGGCAGGTGGGAATCGCTGAGTTCGATTTGCAAGGCCAGTCTGGTCTACAGAGTGAGTTCTTCTAGGCCACCTGGGGCTATAGGGATAGTGCCTGGCTCAAAAGGACCAAATAAAAAAAAGTATAAAAAAGAAAGTAGCTGCCAGTGTTCTCCATGGCCTGGGCGTTCCTGCCTCCAGGTTCCACCTGATTTCCTACCTTGGGCCCCTAACATGATGATCCGTGAGCATGGGATAGTGAGCCAAATAACCCTTTCCTCCCTAAGTTTGTTTGGTTAGAGTGTTTTTTGTCACAGCAATGGAAGGCCAACTAGGACACTAACTGAGCTATATACCTCCCAGCCCTGTCTAGCAAGCTCTCTACACTTGTATCTGAAGTGATTTATAACCAGATATTTAGCCAAAGTAGGGATATGGCCTTTAATCCAGCACTTGTGTAGGCAGAGGCAGGCGGATTTCTGTGAGTTCAAATGCCAGCTGGTTCAGACGAGAGTTCCAGAGCAACTGGGACTACAGGGAGACCCTATCTCAAAGACCAAAAAAAAAAAAAAAAAAAAAAAAGCATTTATTTTATTATATTGGCGGCTGGAGGGAGTAGATCAGCAGTTAAGAACATTGTTTGCTCTACTCAGAAGACCCTGTTGTGGTTCCCAGCACCCACCATGGCACGATGAACAACTGTCCGTAATCTCATGGACACTGCATGGCATGGGTGCACTTCATACATGCCTGAAAAGGAACTCACATCACCGTACATAAAAATAAAACAGTTTTTTTTTTTTTTTTTCAGAATTTTATATACTATTTAAAAACAGGGAGGGTGGAGAGTTGGCTCAGCATTAAGAGCACTGGCTACTGACTCTTGCACTTTGACCTGGGTTTGAGTTTTCTGCTAAGGGCTACTCCTCTGATTCCATTCTATGGGATCTGATGCCCTCTTCTGGCCTACTTGGGGCATTGCATTATGGTGCATGAAGGCACCAAACAAACTCAATACATACCAAAAATTAAAAAAAAAAAATTTAAAGGGAGAACTTAAAAAATACATTTCCATTTGCTTAAGAACAACACGTCAAGAACCAAGCATAGGGGGCGGAGATGGCCTAGCGGTTTAAGAGTTGCCGACCCTCTTGCAGAGGACCTAGGTTCGATCCCCAGACACCCACATGGCGGGCCGAGAACCTCTGATAATCTCCAATTTCAGGAGAAACTCCAGTTCCAGGGGAATCTTGAGACCTCTTCTGATCATCCGCCAGCATTGCAGGGCACGTGGGCACAGACCTACTTGAGACGGTACATTCATACACATACAAATGAAATAAAAAAAATAAAAAATAAAAATAAAAAGAATGAGTGATCTGGGCTGGAGAGATCGGTACTAGTTTAAGAGAGCCGACCGCGCTTACAGAGGGACCCGGGTTCAATCCCACACCCACATTGCGGCCCAACAAAGGAACTTAGCTTAAGTAACTCTTTTCTCAAAAGCGTCGCAGAGGCAGGAGATGGCTCCAGTGGGGAAGGTGCCTTGTGCTTGCCAAAACTCAATGATCGAGTTCGATCCCCGGGAGGCACCGTGGAAGGCGAGGCCCAGACTCTCAAAATGTTGCTCTATATGACATAACATGTCCCCCTTTACCCCTGTGACTAGCTAAACTAATGCAATTAAAAACGAAAGGGCCCTGAGGTTCAGCCCCTGCGGGGGGAGGGAGGGACCCATCTCTAGACAAGACCACCACTGCCTAGCTGTGCTATCTCAGGAGGGAGCAGCCAGTGGCCCTGCTGAGGCCCTCTGATGGGGTCCACACTAGATTGATGTTGCCAACTTCCATGAGAGTAGAGGTTGGGGTGAGTATCTGTGCCAAGGCTGTGTGAAGCCCTTGAAACTACTGAGGGTTTCCCCCAACACCCTACTGGGGGAGGCAAACCCTGGAGGCACCTCCTGTCGCTTCCTCTCAGGGGCCATCATCATAAATAGCACTTTTCTCTGATGACAGACCAAACGCACCTCATGGATCATTACCATGATGTCATTTCCTATCCAGTGTCCAATGGAAATCCTAGTCTCTGAGAAGCACTTGCTGCTTTGAAAGCAGGCCAACAACTAGGTTTTTTACTAAGCACCCTATATATACTGAGCATGTGTCAGCATTTGGTTAATAAGAGCCATTAGCTGGGTACTGTAAATCATCTGATTTCCCAGCAACAAGAAAGAGATGTGGGAGGGGTAGACATCCAATGCCCCAGGACAGAAAGAGAAGGCCTGCCAGTTCCACCAAAGCATAGTGGGGTGTGCAGGTGCTACAGACACCCACCATACCTGTGGGCACAGACACCCATCCCCAAAACTTTATGTTAGGAAATCAGTTGTTCTTATGTCCCAGGGGGGAAAAAAACTTCTGTATGTTAGTTATCAGACTACATGAAGTATCTGAGTCCCAAAACAAATCACACGGGTATAGTTTAGGACCACTCTGGTTGAAGGGGCCTCGAGGGGAGGGCATAAGATCACGTAGTGGGAAGACAGACACCCCCCCCCCCCCCCAGCCACCCCACCGCAGACCCTGCCCCCCCGTCTTACGGGGGCTGCTGGCCTTTCTGTCCCCAGTTTCTGACCAAAAGTAAAGTCTTTCTCTTCTCTCCTACCCTACTTCTGTCAGGCATGACCATCACCCTTAGTTCCGCTTGTTGTGTCAATGAGTTCACACCTCATTCCCCCTAAAATCCTTCTTCCTGTTTCTCTGCTCCACTCTGCCTGGGGTGTGGCCCCTGCTCATAGCCCAGCCTCCTGTGCCCCCCTGCCACCGCCGCCCGCCACCTGGGTGTGACTTTTCTCTTGTTTATTGTTTCCGAACAGGCCGTCCACTGGTAGCTACAGCTGCGTAGGGTAGATCCCACCCTCTATTCTACAAAACTTATCATGCCTCCTGTCCATCCCCAAAGAGTGTTGGCATTATAGGTAGTACACAGCACCACGTGGCTTATACTGGTATCCTGCTACAGGGCCTTCATGAGCCCTAGCTGAGGGAAGGACCCCTGTTCACATATTGCTTATATCATAATTACTGCAAGAAGACACACTACTTTGTCCCCCAAGATCGAGAAGCAGACAAGACTGTCAACAGTCACCACGCCTGCCCGATGCTGTACTGGAGACTCTAGGCACACTCAACGAATACATTCAGGGCCCGAAAGAAGTGAAAAGACAAGATAAGTATGCCAGAAGACACCCTCAAGTAACACTAAAAGCTGCTTCATGAAGGGCAGGCTCACAAAAACGATCAGAACAGTGCACCCAGGGCACTGGGGACCCGTGGCTACAGTTGGTAGAGTATTTGCTTAGCATGTATGAGCCCTGGTTGATTTGAAACACAGCATTGCATAAGCAGGTTGCTGGCTTGTGTCCACAATCCCAATGCTTGGACTGGGGGCAGGAGGACCAGAAGGTTCGGGTTAGCTCTTTGCAAAACACATAAGTTCAAGACGCTCAGCCTGGGCTACTGAAGACTGTGCCAAAATAAATAAAACTAATAAATAAATAAATAAATAAATAAATAAATAACAGTGAGATGGTCATCGTGGAAATAAAGCGCTTGCCAGGCCTGAAGACCTGAAAGTTCGACCCCCCAGAATCTACGCCATGTGACGGAAGGAGAGCCAGACTCCCCGCTGAAAGCTGCCTTCTGACCTCCTCATGCATGTTGTGGCTCCCACATGCTTATACCATCCTAATACACAAAAAAACAACCACACACACGCCACACACAAACACACACACAGCCATCCATGCATAGTCCTGTGTGTGCACACCACACATGCAATGCACACATACTCGCCTACACTATCACACAACATTACACAATTTACAAGCTAGTCAAAGGCAGAGACCTAACCCCCAGTCCTTCCCTCATTCTAAGAAAGCTTTGCAGGCAGCTTTAACACAGGAGGTACATAACTTGAGTTTGAAGAGCAAGCCTGGTTGAGAAGAGGGGGCTACAGTCCCTAGGATTCAGCAGACTGGGGTTCTAGGAGCCAGCTACAGGAGCAGTCAGCCCTCAGAGCAGTTTTAGGCTGGATTAGAAAGGCCCCCACAGCCTCTGAGACCCCAGACGGTCGTTCGCTGTGGCACTAGGTGGCCGACTCCTGCGTAATTAATACGCAGCTAAGGGCTTTTCAACACACCCAAACTTGCTAAGACGTGTTTTAGGCATTGCGGTGCACACCAACTCAGTTCGTACAAGGGCCTCTGGACGCGAAGTGGCTCAGTCTTGCTGGCCAGAGCTGATAGCTCCAACTTCCAGGAATTTTGTCAACTATTTGTATAAACATGGATGTTATGGGGCGGAGGAGATAGCCTAGCAGTTAGAGCAACCGACTGCTTATTGGCAGAGGATCCAGGTTCGATCCCAGTTCCGGGAAATTAGAACACTCTCTTGCCCTACGTGCGGAATTGGCAGCACCACGGGTCACAAACGACCTACACCGCAGACGAGTACATTCATTACACATACAGAAATAAAATAAATTAATTAAAAAACATGAATTTATTAAAAAATTAAATCATAAATCTGAAAATTAAATGAACATAAGGAAATAAAATATGCAACAAAAATTTGTCACTTTTCAAACCACTGCTCTGCTACCTGTGCTTTTGGGGGTTGTGAACGCTTGTTGCTGATGTATGGTAGAAGCAGTATGGTGGCATCTAATTGCCCATCTTTTCCCAACACTCTGTTCAGTGGTTGTTACTCTGGTAGTCTGAAATGGCCTTGGTGAGAGTACTTGCCACAGAAATTGGTGAAAATTTTGATGTCAGAAAGTTGGAGGGTTTTTTTGAGACAGGATCCTGTAGCCCAAACTGGGCCTGAACTCACTACATGAACATAAGATGCCCTAAACATCTCCAGGAAAGATATGCACCATTTCCAGCAATGCGATTATTATCTTTTTAAAACTGAAATTTTATGTTATTTATTTAGGTAGATATAATTATATATAATGATATATATAATATATATTATTTTTTAATATATATCGAGGGGTGCTACATATCCATGGTTTACCCTGTGGGGAGGTAGGGTCAAGGCAATTTGTTGGAATTGGTCTTCCTTCCACCATGTGACCAAGGTCCCAGGGATTTAAACTCAGGTCCTCAGGGCTTGACAACAGGGTTTCTTACCTGCGAGCCATCTCACTAGACGCTCACTTATTATTGTATTGTTACCTCTACTATATGTGTACATAGGCACAGGAGATTAATGAAGACAAGCTCACAGGCATGAGCTGCCCCTCTGCTGGGCACATGGCTCTATAGAGGTCTGATGATGAAACCACAAGGAAGTAACAGATGAAGCAGATTCTGGCACAGTCCTTCCAACTGTGAACCTTGCACCCCTTGCCCAAATCCATGCCACCTCTGAAGATAGTGGACACAACGCCTTTAATCCCACGCAACGGGAGGCAGAGGCCAAGCGGTATCTCAGTGGAGTCTAGCTCAGCCTTGTTTACACAGTGAGTTCCAGGACAGCTGGGCTATAGGAGACCCTTGGTCTCAAAAAAAAAAAAAAAAAAAAAGGGTGCACCTCTTGTGAAACAGCTTCCCTGGATTCCCTGGTGGGCGTGGCCAGCCTGTGCCAGGGAGAGCAGGGGTTAACCTTTCAAATGCCCTGCTTTTTTCTGCAGATATGAAATTTATGTCTTCAAATTCCAAGAAAGAAAATAATGGCATTTTATTTCACTTGGCTCTTAAAGATACACTCTGCTCCAAAGGTTGGAACTATAAACATTACTGGAAGCTGCAGGAACAGATCCAGGAATTCTTAAGATCCATGTCTGCCTGCGCCAGGCTGTGGCTGCTCCTGTAGACCGTGGGTCAAGAAATATTGCTATTGGACACCCTGTTGGAAATTTTAATCATTTGAGAATGTGACTGCTTAGAACGAGATATGACACGAGATGTACAGTGCAGCATTGAAAGTTTTCTATGCTATTCATCTGGTCTTGGTTGAGGGTGAATGCCACTGTTTACTCAGACACTGCCCTTGTTGTTGTTGGCCGTTAATCTCTTTCTTTCATTTCGTTTTCTTTTCTGGGTTGTGGTTTCTGGTCGGTTTTTTTGACACAGGGTCTCCCTGTAGCCCCCGCGTCCTGAACTCGCTTTGTAGACCAGGCTGGGCCCGGGAAATGACAAGATCCCTCCTGCCATCGCGCTTGGTGCTAGGATTGATTTAAAGGCATGCGCCCCAACAACCCGCCCTGAAATTCTTGTTGAATCAATCTCTTGCAGTATTATATCAATTCCTGAATGATTATCCTCGCATTCAATGGACTCAGGGTTTAGCGGGGGACCAGCACTTCCAGTCTGGATTCAGTACTTTTCAAGGGCCTGTAGGCCCATCTAAAGCTCGGTGTTGTCTTCCAGTCCAGGGGCCCTATGACTCGTCTTCTGCCTCCGTGGGCACCTGCACTGGTTGTGTGTTACTACCACCAGCCCAAAACAACTGCTCATACTATATAAAAACTTCCACATTTTTTTCATCAATCTTTTTTTTTTTGGTCTTTTCGAGACAGGGTCTCCCTGTAGCCCAGCTGGCCCTGGAACGCACTCTGTGACCCAGCCTGGCCTTGAACTCAGCAAGATTCCACTTTTGTTGTGGGGCTGGAGAGATGGCCTAGCTGTTAAGAGCGCCAACTGCTCTTGCAGAGGACCCGGGTTCGATCCCCAGCACCCACATGGTGGCTGAGAACTGTCTTTAACTCCAGTTCCAGGGGAATCTGACAACCTCTTCTGACCTCTGAGGCATTGCACGACACGGGTGCACAATCCTACATGCAGACAGTATTCATACACATAAAAAAAAATGTTTAAAAAAAGGAGGACTATTGCTGGGATGCCTGGAGTCTTAGCTTATCAAAGGCCCCTTCTAACTTCCAGAATACTTACTGTACTCTTAATTGCTATAAAGTGCCTGGTAGCCAGCCCAGCTATCTTCTGATACACTTGGGGTCTCAACCAAATAATACTACAAATCCTGCTAGGTGAGCAACTCTGCCCAACTTCCCCTTGATAATGAGAGGTTGATATCTGAAAACCACAAAGAGTGTTTACACCATGGGAACTGGCATTTAATTCTATAGGTCAGACCTCCAGCCCCTAGCTATCACCCCGACCTAGCCTGTTCACCCCCACCTAGCCTGTTAAACATTAATCAACAAACGTTGCTTTGAAGTGACGTACCTCCTTGTGCTGTCTCTCTCCAACAGCCTACTTCCCAGCCCCTTTCTGTGATCATAAATGTGGTCAAATTGCCTTCTTTCACACATCTGTGCTGGAGTATTTTAACATTTTTTACAAAACAATTTTTCATTCTTTTATGTGTTTGAGTATATGTGTGTAAGTATACCTTTGTCATGAAATCTCCACATGGAGGTCAGAAGAGGACAATGGGTTTTCCCCTGGAATTGGATTATGGACAGTTGTTGGCTACCATGTGGGTGCTGGGAATAGAACCCAGGTCCTCTATAGGAGCAGCCAGTGCTCTTAATCTCTGAGCCATCTCTCCAGCCCTGGAAAATAGCTTCATGAAATTTTAACTCTTGGCTTCAGGAAAAAGCTCTTTTTTTTTTTTTTTTTAATTTAATTGTACCAGGGCTGAGCACCGTGCAGTAGCTATTTTATGGCCTCTCCATCTAGGCCATCGGAATCCAAATTCTCATTCTTTAACTTGCGACTTATATGATTTTCAATGAGTCACTCAGTGTTTCTCTGTAGCTCAGTCTCCTCCTTTAGGGTGATGAATGCAATCGCATTATGTAGTGCAGTTGTTTCAGGATTAAATGAGTCAATGTAGATGCAGTACTTAGGGTCTGACCAGCTCCTAGGAGGTGTTTATACCTCACTAGTAGTCAACAAACAGCTCTTTATTCATTCCACATCTCTAGAAAGTACTGAGCTTCTCAGTGGGCCCCACACTTCCTGGACATAATCAGAGGGCCACTGTGGGCCAGACATCACAGATTATGAAACCACCACAGATGGTTTTCTTTTGTTGTTCTGGACACTATCTGTGAAACTAAAGAGTCAGAATGTGAAAACATAATGGACATCTACCTTAAATTTGATGCTCCATAATCGAGGTTTGATGAGATAGTTGGGGAAGGATCTTAGACTTATCAATTAAAAAATTTTTTTAAATTATATATATATATATATATATATATATATATATATATATATATACTAAATAAATAACAAAAAATTTTAGTTAAAAAGGTTATATATAGAGCTGGGCATGGTGGCATATATATCTCTGTGAGATTGAGGGCAATCTTGTCTATATAGTAAGTTCCAGGCCAGCTTAGGCTACAGGGAAATCCTGTCTCAAAAAAACCCCCAACTTTCTGACTCAAAATTTTCACCAATTTCTGTGGCAAGTACTCTCACCAAGGCCATTTCAGACTACCAGAGTAACAACCACTGAACAGAGTGTTGGGAAAAGATGGGCAATTAGATGCCACCATACTGCTTCTACCATACATCAGCAACAAGCGTTCACAACCCCCAAAGCACAGGTAGCAGAGCAGTGGTTTGAAAAGGACAAATGTTGCATATTTATTTCCTTTGTTCATTTAATTTTCAGATTTATGATTTAATTTTTTAATAACATTCATGTTTTTTTAATTTTTTATTTATTTCTGTATGTGTATGAATGTACTGTCTGCGTGTAGTTTGTGTACCCGTGTCCTGCAATGCCGCAGAGGGCAGAAGAGGGTCTCAGATTCCCCTGGAACTGGGGATCGAACCTGGATCCTCTGCAATAGCAGTCGGTGCTCTTAACTGCTAGGCTATCTCTCCAGCCCCATAACATCCATGTTTAACAAATAGTTGACAAAATTCCTGGAAGTTGGAGCTATCAGCTCTGGCCAGCAAGACTGAGCCACTTCTGCTCCAGAGGCCCTTGTACAGTACACTGAGTTGGTAGTCCGCAATGCCTAAAACACATCATAGTCAAGTTTGGGTGGTGTTGAAAGCCCTTAGCTGCGTATTAATTACGCAGGATCGCCACCTAGTGCCACAGCGAAGACCGTCTGGGTCTCAGAGGCTGCTGGGGCCTTTCTAATCCAGCCTGGAAAACTGCTCTTGAGGCTGACTGCTCTGTACTGGCTCCTAGAACCCCAGTCTGCTGAATCCTAGGGACTGTAGCCTCTTCATCAACAGGCTTGCTCTTCAACTCAAGTTATAGTACCTTCCTTGTTACAAGCTGCCTGCAAAGCTTTCTTAGAATGAGGGAAAGGACTGAGGGGTTAGGTCTCTGCCTTGACTAGCTTGTAAATTGTGTATATGTGTGTGTGCATGTGTATGCGAGTATGTGTGCATGCATGTGTGTGTGCACACACATGGACATATGCATGGATGGCTGTGTGTGTGTGTGTGCGTGTGTGTGTGTGTGTGTGTGTGTGTGTGTGTTAGTAGGCATGGTATAAGCATGTGGGGGCCACAACATGCATGAGGAGGTCAGAAGGCAGCTTTCAGGAGTCTGGCTCTCCTTCCGTCACATGGCGTAGATTCTGGGGGGTCGAACTTTCAGGTCTTCAGGCCTGGCAAGCGCTTTATCCACTGAGCCATCTCACTGTTATTTATTTATTTATTTATTTATTTATTTATTTATTTATTTATTTATGGCACAGTCTCATGTAGCCCAGGCTGGCCTCATGCACTGTTGTTAGCCAAGGATATTCCTGAACTTCTGGTCCTCCTGCCCCCAGTCCAAGCATTGGGATTGTGGACACAAGCCAGCACACCTGCTTATGCAATGCTGTGTTTCAAATCCAGGGCTCATACATGCTAAGCAAATACTCTACCAACTGTACCACGTCCCCAGTGCCCTGTGCACTGTTCTGTCGTTTTGTAGAGCCCTGCCCTGTCATGAGCAGCTTTTAGTGTTACTTGAGGGTGTCTTCTGGCATACTTATCTTGTCTTTTCACTTCTTTCGGGCCCTGAATGTATTCGTTGAGTGTGCCTAGAGTCTCCAGTACAGCATCGGGCAGGCGTGGTGACTGTTGACAGTCTTGTCTGCTTCTCGATCTTGGGGGACAAAGTAGTGTGTCTTCTTGCAGTAATTATGATATAAGCAATATGTGAACAGGGGTCCTTCCCTCAGCTAGGGCTCATGAAGCCCTGTAGCAGGATACCAGTATAAGCCAAGTGTGCTTGTACATACCTATAATGCCAACCCTTTGGGGATTGGACAGGAGGATGATAAGTTTGAGAATAGGGTGGGATACCCTAGCAAGCCTGAGCTACATAGTGAGACCTGTCTCAGGAAACAATAAACAAGAAAAGTCACCCAGATGGCGGGCGGCAGGTGGCAGGGGGGCACAGGAGGCTGGGCTATGAGCAGGGGCCACACCAGGCAGGAGTGGAGCAGAGAGAAACAGGGAGAAGGATTTGGGGGAATGAGGTGAACTCATTACAGCGGAACTAGGGTGATGGTCAGTGGGCCTTGAAGAAGTATGTGAGGAGGAGGAAGAGGAAAGACTTGGTCAGAACTGGGGACAGAAGGGCCCAGCAGCCCACGTAGACGGTTTGTCTTGTCTTCCCACTAAGTGATCTTAATGCCCTCCCCTCAGGGCCCTTCAACAGAGGGTCTACACTATACCCAGGTGGATTTGTTTGGACTCCAGAGACTTCATTAGTCTGAACTAACAACAGAAGTTTTTTCCCCCCTGGGACATAAGAAACTGAATTTCCTAACAAAAGTATTTGGGGATGGGTGTCTGTGCCCACAGGTATGTGGGTGTCTGTGCACCTGCACACCCCACTATGCTTTGTGGAACTGGCAGGCCTTCTCTTTCTGTCCTGGGGCATTGGATGTCTACCCCTCCCACATCTCTTTCTTGTTGCTGGGAAATCAGATGATTTACAGTACCCAGCTAATGGCTCTTATTAACCAAATGCTGACACATGCTCAGTATATATAGGGTGCTTAGTAAAAAACCTAGTTGTTGGCCTGCTTTCAAAGCAGCAAGTGCTTCTCAGAGACTAGGATTTCCATTGGACACTGGATAGGAAATGACATCATGGTAATGATCCATGAGGTGCGTTTGGTCTGTCATCAGAGAAAAGTGCTTTATGTGATGGCCTGAGAGGAAGGACAGGAGGTGCTCCAGGGTTTGCTCCCTCCCAGTAGGGTTGGGGACAACCCCAGGTGGTTCAAGGGCTTCACCCCAGCCTGGCACAGTACTCACCCCAACCTCTACCTCTCATGGAAATTGTTCATCACATCTAGTGTGGACCCGTCATCAGAGGGCCTCAGCAGGGCCACTGGCTGCTCCCTCCTGAGAGCACAGCTTAGAGCAGGTGGTGAGTCTTTCTAGAGATGGGTCCCTCCCTCCCCCGCAGGGGCATGAACCTCAGGCCCTTTCGTTTTTAATTGCATTAGTTTACTTAGTCACAGGGGTAGAGGGGGACATGTATGTCATAGAGCACATTTTGAGAGTCTGGCCTCTCCTTCCACGGTGCCTCCCGGGGATCGAACTCCGATCATCGAGTTTGGCAGCAGCAAGCACCTTCCCCACTGAGCCATCTCACCTGCCTCTGCGACGCTTTTAGAAAAGAGCTTAAGCTAAGTTCCTTTTGTGGGCCGCCATGTGGGTGCTGGGGATTGAACCCGGGTCCTCTGTAAGCGCGGTCGGCGCTCTTAACCGCTAGACCATCTCTCCAGCCCAGATCATCATTCTTTTTTTTTTATTTTTTTTTTTTTTATTTCTGTATGTGTATGAATGTACCGTCTGCATGCAGGTCTGTGCACCCGTGTCCTGCAATGCTGCGGAGATCAGAAGAGTGTCTCAGATTCCCCTGGAACTGGAGTTCTCCTAGAATTGGAATTACAGACGGTTCTCGGCCGCCATGTGGGTGCTGGGGATCGAACCCAGGTCCTCTGCAAAAGCGGTCGGCACTCTTAACCGCTAGGCCATCTCTCCAGCCCCCATGCTTGGTTCTTTACGTTGTTCTTAAGCAAAGTGGAGAAAATGTATTTTCTTAAGTTTCTCCTTTAAATTTTTTTTTTTAATTTTGTGTGTATTGAGTGTTTTGCCTCGTGCACCCATACATGCAATGCCCAAAGAGGCCAGAAGAGGGCATCAGATCACCTAGAACTGGAATTAGAGATTGTTGTCAGAAAACCAAACCCAGGTCCAATGCAAGAGTAGCCAGTGCTCTTAACTGCTGAGCCATCTCTCCAGCACCTCTCTCCTTTTTAAAAAAAAAAAAAAGTGCTTTGTAAAAAAAAAAAAACTTTTTATTATTTTTATTTTACGTGTGTGAGTTCTTCAGGCATGTATGCAAGTGTACCCATGCCATGCAGTGTCCATGGAGATTACAGACAGTTGTTATCTGCCATGTGGGTGCTGGGAACCAAACCTGGGTCTTCTGAAAACAATGTTCTTAAACTGCTGAGCTATCCCTCCAGCCCCAAATAATAAATAAAAATAAAGATGCTTTTTTTTTTTTTTTTTTTTTTTTTTGGTCATTTTGAGATAGGGTCTCCCTGTAGTCCCAGCTGCTCTGGAACTCTCTATGTAGACCAGGCTGGCCTTGAACTCACAGAAATCCGCCTGCCTCTGCCTCACAAGTGCTAGGATTAAAGGCATATGCCACTACATTTGGCTAAATATGCTGTTTATAATCACTTCAGATACAAGTTTAGAGAGCTTGCTGACAGGGCTGGGAGGTATAGCTCAGTTAGTGTCCTAGTTTGCCTTCCATTGCTGTGACAAAACACTCTAACCAATATCAACTTGGGGAGGAAAGGGTTTATTTGGCTCACATCTCCCAGCTCACGGTTCATCATTTAGGAGCCCAAGGTAAGAACTCAGGGGGAACCTGGAGGCAGGAACGCCCAGGCCATGGAGGAACGCTGTCAGCCTACTTTCTTTTTTTATCTTTTTTTTTTGGTCTTTTTGAGACAGGATATCCCTATAGCCCCAGGTGGCCTAGAACTCACTCTGTAGACCAGGGTGGCCTTGAACTCTGAACTCACAGAGATCCACCTGCCTCTGCCTCTCAAGTGCTAGAATTAAAGGTGTGCCCCACCACGCCCAGCTTAAAGACAGTTCTTAGCCACCATGTAGGTGCTGGGACTCCACCTGGGTCCTCTGTAAGAGCAGTCAGAGCTCTTAACTGCTGAGCCATCTCTCTGCCCCATCCTTTCTTATAAATACACAACAAATTGTCCAGAGGTGGTACCACCCACAGTGGGCTGAGCCTTCCCATATAACTCAACAGTCAAGAAAATACCCCACAGACATGGCCAGTCCAATGGAGCCAATTCCCCAAATGAGGCTTCCTCAACCCATGTGTGTCAAGTTGACACTAAAGCCATCCAGCACAATTAGTAAAATGCTTGCCTAGCATGCATGAGGCATTTGCACTATATAAACCAGGCATGGTGGTGTACATCTGTAATCCTAGAACTTGGGAAGTCGAAGCAAGAGGATCTTGCTTTCAAGGTCATCCTTGGCTACATAGGGAGTTTGTGGAAGCCTGGGCTATATGAGACCCTGTCTCAAAGGAAAAGTGCTAAAATATCTTGGTCAATGTTGTGACACTGGAGCTAAGTAGCCTGCAAGACATCCCCTGCTTCCTGATACATAAAATTATGCCACAGATTTCAATAATGTTGGTGTCAGCCTGGATAAACTCCTGTAGAAGGGTATTTACATTTTCTCTGTTGGCGAATGCTGGGACCTTCTCAAATAATAATCAACAGTAGACAGGCTAAACAGTTGTGACATCTTCAAGCAGTGGAATAGTATAAAGCAACAAAGATGAATGAACTACAGTTATATGCTCAGAAATACAGCAAGTAATAATGGTGCAATATACAAACAAAAACCAGACTGACTATATGGAGCAACTGAAGGCTGTTTCCATGTGGGGTAGACAGTGAAGATAAGCAGGACATCATTAAAACAGAATGTAGGCCAGGGCTGCGGAGATGGCTCAGTGAGTAAGAGCACTTGCTTAGCAAGCACAAGTATCTGAGTCTGAATCTCCAACATCAATGTAAAAAGCCAAGCATGGCCACATGTGCCTATAACCCCAGGGTTGAGGATAGAGAGCAGTGGATGCCAAGAGCCTGCTAACCACCCAGTGCAGCAGAATGGATAAATTTCCAGGAAGTTCAGTGAGAGACCCTGTCCCAAGGGAACAAGATGGAAAGCAATGGAAGAAGACACCTGATATCCCCTGGTATCCACATGCATGCACACAGGTATACACCCCCCACATACACACAAACACGTGTGTGCACACACATGCACAGCCACACATTAGTGGGATGGGGGCTAAGCAGTAGCATGTGTCTGATTGACAAAAGGTCTGTTTCCAAAGCTGAGAAAGGAGAGGTGGACGCATAGCTCTGCTTTTATGTTGAAGCATTCGGGATGCCTTCCCGACTTCAGTCTTCTCCACATTTCCTTCTGTGCTGGGGACACAATGCTAGCAGCTCATGTTTAGTAACAGCCGTGCACTCATGTAACACCCTTGTCAGGAGAGGGTTTTACTTAGGGGAAGCGTAGGGAGCACACACTGGGCCTTCAAAGAGGCAAGTGGATTTGACCTTAAACAAGGCAGTGCCGTCCCCTGCTGCAGCCCCGTCCCCTGCTGCAGCCCCGTCCCCTGCTGCAGCCCTGCAGTACTGCTGCCTCCTCTTGCCGCCCTCATTCCGTTGGCTTCCACTCTCTCCACAGGGTCCGGAGACAAACGACCAGCCGGCCTCCCCCAGCAGGTGGCAGACCGAAGCCCCAGCCCAAGCCCAAGCCTCAGGTGCCCCAGTGCAAGGCTTTATATGCCTACGACGCTCAGGACACAGATGAGCTCAGCTTCAATGCCAATGATGTCATTGATATTATTAAAGAAGGTGAGTGATGGTGGCTGCCCAGGCTCCCAGAGAGCAGGCAGTGCCTTTCCGTAGAAGCTAAAGGTGAAGGGAGTTCATGGAATCACTTGTCAGAGGGCGTTGACAGAGGTCAGTCAGGCTTCAGGCTGCTTGATCAGACCTTTTACAGTGCCAGGGATGAAACTCAAGGGCCTCATCTTCTAAGACAGTTTTCTTCCTCTATAAAAGTTTTTCTTTTTCTGTGTATGAGAGTTTGCCTGCATGTGTATGTCTACCATGTGCATGCCTGCATGTATGTATGTCCACCATGTGCATGCCTGGTGCTTGAAGAGTCTACAGGAAAGTCAGATCCCCTGGAACAAGATACAGATTGTTGTTAGCTGCCATGTGCTTGTTGGGAACTGAATCTGGGTCCTCATAAGACCAGCGAGTGCTCTTAACCACCGAGCCATATCTCCAGCCCCTTCATTGTGTGTGTGTGTGTGTGTGTGTGTGTGTGTGTTTATGTATGTGTGTACTGTGTGTGCAAGTATATGTGTGTATACAAGTGTGCTTACCCATGTGTCCACGCACAGGCCAGAAGTCAACTCAGGCATCCTCCCCTGTTGCTTCCGTCCGGGAATCTTCCTGTGTCTGCCCTGACCCCCAGTGCTGGGTTACAGATGAGCCTGGCTTTTACGTGAGTGCCAGGGCTGAGCTTGAGTCTGAGCCATGCCCACTGCCGTTGTTAGGTGTAGTGCTGCATATCTTTAACCCTGGTACTCAGGAGGCAGAGGCAGGTGCGATTTCTACATAGTGATTTCTAGGCCAGCCAAAGCTACACAGTGAGTCCCTGTCTTGAGAAAGAAACCAAAAAAAAAAAAAAAAACCCAAATTCAAACCAAAAAAGTTCAAAGTAATACTCGAACGGCTTTTTACAACCAGCTTTGTTCAGCAAAACTATTAATTAAAGACCTGATTACTCAAATAATAGAGCACCATAACAGCCATGGTGGCGTGCGACACCTTTACAATCCACCACACAGGAGCAGATGTCAGGCAGATCCTTGTGAGTTCCAGGAACAGACCTGGTCTATATAACAAGTTTCAGGCTAGCCAACGGACCACCCATAGTGACACCCCTTTGTCTCAACATAACCTAATTGATTGATGATGATAAGCTAGACATAGTTAAATTAGATTTAAATGTACATTGCATCACTTAGGTTTTGATGCAAAAATAATTTTGTTAATAATAAATTTATAAATAATTTTATTAAAGTGCACGTATGGTATATTTATCAGAATAAAAGATGCCTGTGAGAAACGGAGGCAGGGGCTGGCCTTGGCCACACCCCTGTGACCCAGCACTCAGGCCAGGGAGGCAGGATTGGGACTAACTGCTGGGCGGCTCCTGTGCAAAGCAGGACATGTCTTAGAAGATGATCTCAATTGCTAAGCTTTGAATGGGAAAGCATTCCACTCATGACATAAAAAGTGTGTGAAACGGGCTGCATTCATTCTGTTTAGTGTTTTCATTTAAAGACTGGGTCTCATGTAACCCAGGCTGGCCTCAAACTCGATACATAGCTTAGAATGACCTTGAACTTGTTAAAAATATTTTATTGAGAAAGAGATGAAAAGCATGTTTGGCAGAATACATGAGCTCTGGTGGGGTGGAGGGATAGGGTGGGGGACACGGGTCTAGATTAAATAATCTTGTACAAAATATATATGAAAAAATAATAAGGGGCCAGAGAGATGGCCTAGCGGTTAAGAGCACTGACTGCTCTTGCAGAGGACCCGGGTTCAATCCCCAGCACCCACATGGCGGCTGAGAGCCGTCTGAAACTCCAGTTCCAGGGTAATCTGATGCCCTCTTCTGACCTCCGCAGCATTGCACGACACAGGTGCACGGACCTGCATGCAGACAGTACATTCATACACATAAAGAATAAATAATAATAAAAAGAAAAAATATTTTTTGTGCCGGGTGTGGTGGCACACGCCTTTAATCCTAGCACTTGGAAGGCAGAGGGAGGTGGATCTCTGTGAGTTCAAGGCCAGCATGGTCTACATAGTGAGCTCCAGGCCAGGGGACTAGAGGGAGACCCCCCAAAAATTTTATTTATGGTTTTTATTTTATGTGTATGAGCATATGCCTTGCATGAAGGTGAAGCGCAACCATGTCACATATCGTGCAGTGCCCACAGAGGTCAGAAGAGGCCGTCAGATCCCTTGGAACTAGAGTTAAGGATAGTTGTTTAGCCACCATGTGGGTGGCTAGGAATCCAACTCAGGTCCTCTGTAAGAAATCATCAGTCTTTTTTTTTTTTTTTTGTCTTTTTGAGACAGGGCCTCCCTGTAGCTCTGGCTCTCCTGGAACTCATTTTGTAGACCAGGCTGGCTTGAACACAGAGATCCACCTTCTTGTGCCTCCCAAGTGCTAGGATTAAAGGGGTGTGCCACCACACCTGGCCCAAAATCATCAGTCTTTTGACCACTGAGCCTACAACAAACTAAAATAAAATACAGAAGAAAGAAGAATGTGGATGGAGCCTTGTCATTGGAGCCTGTGGAAACAGAGCGTAATCTCCTGTACTTTTGCCTCCACAGATCCTTCTGGCTGGTGGACGGGTCGACTACGAGGCAAGCAGGGCCTGTTTCCTAACAACTATGTGACCAAGATCTGAGGCACCCAGAGACTGACACACAGGGCAGCGGAGCTCCGGAGGAGACGGGGAGGGGACATTTGGGGACAGTTGGGGACATCTGACCCACAGTGAGCAACGGCTGCTCCAAGGTCTGGAGCTATTCTGACACCCTCTCCATGGAGGGAACAGAAAAGCCCAGGTCAGGGACGAGGAGTATCGCTCCATAAATGACCCGAAAATAGCCTAATTCCCAGGAGGGCCGAAACAACCACCCACTGAGATGTATTTATTGTATTTAAGCCTGATGAGAGAAGCTAGAGTCAGCCCGACTGGGTTGGTTTCCACCCTACACCCTCCCCCAACCCCATCCCCACCATGCTCACTCACCAGGTTCAGGGACTTGGGAGCCCTGGTAAAGTGCCTTTAGTTGGAGAGCACATTTCTTTCCTCTTTCCTATACCTGATGCATTCCTCTCTGCTAACCCTCCTTCATGGAGGTCCCACCCTCTGCAGGCCTGGCTTGGTGTGAACAGGCATATACCATGCCAGCACCAAGGAGAGGCTGGCTTGGGAGCCCGCAGGGGCCAGGGCCGCTAGCACTACTGGCAGGGAAGGGGCTGAGTGCTGGGCTGTCGGCCTTGCTTTCTCTGGTTCTTCAGTTGGAATGTGGCTGGCCCATGTTGGTTTTATGTTTAATGCTGTACTTATTATAAGAAGGATCTCTTTTTTTTCCCAAGCTGTACATTTATAAAAAACAGATCATATACTGTATATAGAAAAATTTCAAGATGATAGAAACATGTATGAATGCACTATATTATCCCACTGTATCCATTCGTAAAGGTAGGTTTGGCTACAGAACTTGCACCAGGTACTTACAGGAATGTTACTGCTTTATCTTGCAGTCTCCCCCTGACTTTTCCCTGTGGGTAACTGACCCCTCTGCCACCTTCCCCTATCCCAAAATAAAAAATAAAAGAATCGGTGAAATGCCTTGTTCTTTCATCATGTTTATTATGGGTTATCATTGTCTCCCCTGAAAAGAGGAAGTTGGCCTCATCCTACCTGCTGTTGTTGGTACACTTCCCATTACTGTGACTAATAACTAGAGTGACTGACTCACAGAGAGGCTAATGTCAGCTTATGGTTGAGGAGTCCATGGCCTGTTGGCCCGTCGTACACCATGCTGAGGGGATCTGTTATGGAGCAAAGATGCTCCCCTCATGGTAGCTTGGAAGCAAAAGAGGAAGGAAAGGGTTGAGACCCCAATATCCTCTTCAAGAGCAAGAGCTCCCAGTGGCCCGAGTTCCCTCCGCTGGGCCCTATCTTCTAAAGGTCCCACCACCTCCCAACAGCACCACAGGCTGACCAGGCCTTCCTTAACACGGAGCCCTGGGTGACATTTAAGACCCAAACTTAGAGCAACTCCAGTACCTCACCATATGTATTAGTCACTTTTCTGTTGCTGTGATAAAGCACCATGACCAATGAACTTATAAAAGGAAGAGTTTATTTGAGCTTACGATTGACAGTTCCAGGGAATTAGAGTCCATTGTGGTGGGAGGCGTGGCGGCTGGAGCTGGAGCAGGAAGCCGAGGGTCACATCTCACAAAGAGCACAGGAAGCCAAGAGAGAGCAACTGTAGACCACGAGGCTTGTTAAAACTCACTAAGCCTGCCCCCAATAACGACCTTCCTCCAGCATGGCCACACCTTCTAAGACCTCCAAAAACAGTGCCACCAACTGGAGACAAATGTCTGAATACTTACAGCCTATGGGGGACACTCATTCAAACCACCATACCATATGATCACACTGGGAAAGGAGGGCTTTATAGGGGTGACACAATTAAGTGATGACATTATAGTGGTAACTGGTATCCTAATAAAAGGGAGGAGCCAACAAGCGAGCCAAGCTGGGGCTAGAGGTATTAAATAGACCCATTTCTTACTGCCCTGGTGAGAATTCAGACCTGCCCACATTTCGCCATAGGACTTGTGGCTTCTAAGAACATCTGTACATCTCACTTCTCCGACACCCAGTTTGCAAACTCATCCAGTACTTACTGCTGCAATAGTGAAGAGTAGGGAACAATGTTAATGGCTACAGGAGCCTGAAGGGCACACCTTCCCTTCCAGTTGCACATCTGTTCTTCTGTTACTGATTTTTGAGAGAGTTTCAATATGTAGCCTACGGTGCCCTGGAGTTCACTAACCTTCCTACCTTAACCTCATGTCCAGCTCAGAGCTTTTTGTAAAAAAGACTTTTTTTTTTAATGTGTATGAGTGTTTGGCTACATGTATGTAAATGAATCACATGCATGCAGTAGTTGCAGAGATCGGAAAAGGGTGTCAGATCCCCTAGAAGTGGAGTTAGGGATGTGTGTTAGCCACCACATGGGTGCTGGGAACTGAGCTGGGGTTCTCTGCAAGAGGAACTATGCTCTTAATTGCTGAGCTATCTCTCCAACCCTAATTTATTTTACTTTTAATTATGTGCATATGTGGGTAGATATGGGTGTGGGTAGATGGGTATGTGCAGTTTCCCATGGAGGCCAGAAGACGGCACTAGTTCCCCTGGAGTTGGAGTTACAGGCAGTTGCGAGCCACCTGGTAACTGAATTCTGGTCCTCTACAATAGAGGTGACGGCTCCAGCCCTTATTGCCATTTTTATTTTTAAATGCCTGGGGAATTAGTTGCCCCTGCCTTTTTTTTTTGTTTGTTTTTTTGAGAAAGGGTCTCCCTGTAGCCCCAGCTGTCCTGGAACTCACTATGTAGACCAGGCTGGCCTTGAACTCATAGAGATCCATTTTATTTTTTTATTTTTTATTTTTAAATTAATTACTTTTTGTGTGTGTGTGTGTATGAATGTACTGTCTGCATGTAGGTTTGTGTAGCCATGTCGTGCAATGCCACAGAGGTCAGAAGAGGGCGTCAGATTCCCCTGGAACTGGAGTTAAAGACGGTTCTCAGCCGCCGTGTGGGTGCTGGGGATTGAACCCAGGTCCTCTGCAAGAGCAGTCAGCGCTCTTAACCGCTAGGCCATCTCTCCAGCCCCAGTACGTCCCTTTTTAATCATTTCCTGAGCCTCAAGTCTATGGGAAGAAAACTTATCAGGGGTTGTAGACAAGGAACAGTTTGGATCTAGTTTTGTTTGTTTCTTTCTTTATTGCTTGTTTTTGAGACAGGGTCTCACTGTGTAGCCCTGGCTGGCCATGAACTTGCCATGTAGACCAGGTTATGTTATATTTCAAGAATAGGAAGCAAACTTTGCTCCATGAGAGTAACCAATATTTTTAAGTCTTTTTTTTAATTATTCATTTTTATTTTATGTATGTGTTTTGCCTACATGAACGTTAAGTGCACACATGGCATACAATGCCAGCAGAGGCCAGAGAGGGTAGTGATCCCCTAGAACTGGAGTGAAGGGTGCTTATTAGCCACCATATGGGTGCTAGGAACTGAACCTGGGTCATCTCTATAAGAGCATCCAGTGCTCTTAACCACTCTCCAGCCCCATCAACCAATATTTTAGAGGCCATTTCAGTTACAGTTTGTCGCCAGTGAGGAGAGAGGCTGTGACAAGCTGGAGGATGACAATCCTGCTGTCAGTAATGCTCTCTACTGTACACAGACCACCTTTAAACAGAAAGTAGGACAAGCATGGAGACAAGGTGCGTTCCCAGACCCAGCAGCACAGTCTGCTCAGGGCA
Organism: Rhizomys pruinosus; assembly: GCA_009823505.1. Taxonomy (NCBI): domain Eukaryota; kingdom Metazoa; phylum Chordata; class Mammalia; order Rodentia; family Spalacidae; genus Rhizomys; species Rhizomys pruinosus. Next base: position 716,875 of record VZQC01013739.1, read on the forward strand.
GACGCTCAGATCACCCCCACCCCCCCTTGCCACGTCCCTCTAGTGCCACAGCAGACTTTTACTTTTCATCTGCCTGGCATTTTAAACGTGTAGCTGGGAACTCTAGGCTGTAGGTTAAAAAAATAGGAACCTAGTTCAACCTCCCACAGGCAGCGGGGGCTGGAGAGATGGCTCAGTGATTAAGAATACTTGCTGCTCTTACAGAAGACCTGGGTTTCATTCCCAGCACCCACATGGTAACTTTCGACCATCTGCAACTTTAGTTCTAGAGGATCCAAAGCCACCTTCTGGCCTCTGTGGGCACTGTACACATGTGGTACAGGCACATTCATACATGCAGGCAAACACTCATACAGATGAAAGTAAACCCGAAAACTAAAAAAAAAAAAAAAAATGGATAATGACCTGCTGGCCATGGTGGCATGCACCCTTAATACCAGCATTCAGCAGATCTCTGAATTTGAAGCCAGCCAGGAATACATAATGAGACCCTGTCTCAGAAAAATATCTTCTTCCCACTAGTGTCTTTTACTCTAATTTCCCTATTAATGTCATTACCTAGTATCCCTGTCCTCTTGTCTAGCCAGGACCACCAGTTTGCTTGTTCAGTTCAACAATATGATCCAGTGCAGTCACCACATAAAATAAAAATCTGGGGGCTAGAGAGATGGCTCAGTGGTTAAGAGCACTAGCTGCTCCTCCAGAGGACCCAGGTTCAATTCCCAGCACCCACATGGCAGCTAACATCTGTCCATAACCCCAGTTCCAGGGGATCCAACCCTTCTGATTTCTTCGGGCACTGCATATCACACACGCACTGACACACATGCAGGCAATATACTCATACACATAAGAATAACAAAATATTAAAATAATAGTAATAATATGTAAAATACTTTTTTTTAATTTTTTTAAATTTATTTCTGTATGTGTATGAATGTACTGTCTGCATGCAGGTCTGTGCACCGTGTCATGCAATGCCTCAGAGGTCAGAAGAGGGTCTCGGAACTGGAGTTCTCCTGGAATTGGAGTTACAGATGGTTCTCAGCCGCCATGTGGGTGCTGGGGATAGAACCCGGGTCCTCTGAAAGAGCAGTCGGTGCTCTTAACCGCTAAGCTATCTCTCCAGCCCCGTAAAATACTTTTTAAAAGAGAAGATCCAGTGGGCATCGTGGTGCACACCTTTAATACGGGCACTCAGGAGGCAGAGGCAAGTGGAGCTCTGTGAGTTCAAGGCCAGCACACAGTGAGTCTACAGGGAGACCCTCTGTCAAAAAAAAAAAAAA
>VZQC01013739.1:720465-739344 GCA_009823505.1 Rhizomys pruinosus
TGTGTGTGAGTGTACAGCCTTCACGTAGGCACGGGCACCATGTGTGTGAGTGTACAGCCTTCACGTAGGCACGGGGACCCCTGTGTGTGAGTGTACAGCCTTCACGTAGGCACGGGGACCCCTGTGTGTGAGTGTACAGCCTTCACGTAGGCACGGGGACCCCTGTGTGTGAGTGTACAGCCTTCACGTAGGCACGGGGACCCCTGTGTGTGAGTGTACAGCCTTCACGTAGGCACGGGGACCCCTGTGTGTGAGTGTACAGCCTTCACGTAGGCACGGGCACCATGTGTGTGAGTGTACAGCCTTCACGTAGGCACGGGGACCCCTGTGTGTGAGTGTACAGCCTTCACGTAGGCACGGGGACCCATGTGTGTGAGTGTACAGCCTTCACGTAGGCACGGGCACCATGTGTGTGAGTGTACAGCCTTCACGTAGGCATAGGGACCCCTGTGTGTGAGTGTACAGCCTTCACGTAGGCATGGGGACCCCTGTGTGTGAGTGTACAGCCTTCATGTAGGCACGGGCACCGTGTGTGTGAGTGTACAGCCTTCACGTGGGCACAGGTACCATGTCATGCAGTGCCTGCAGAGGTCAGAAGATGGCATCACATCTCCAGGAACTAGAACCATGGGATTCTGGGAACCAAATCTAGGTCCATAACAAGAGCAGCCAGTGCTCTCGACACCACTGAGCTCTCTTTCCAGCCCCCAGAACAAAAAGTTTTTAGAAAGAAAAATACATCAAGAAGGACACTGTAACTGTCTTTGAATGCCTACAAAAATCTGTCCTCTCATGACATGAGGTGATCCTCCAGCTTACACGCACACACACACTCTCTCTCTCTCTCTCTCTCTCTCTCTCTCTCTCTCTCTCTCTCCTCTTGGAGAGAAGCTGCGCTCAAGTATCCTTGGGATGCCATGTGCTTTCAGCAGTAGTAAGGTCCCTTCCCTCGTCTCTTTCCATTCATACTGATGGAAGCAGGCCCCAGGCTGCCATGGGAATGGGTTTCACTAACTTAACAAGAGCTATTAATAAAACTCCGTAATAGGATTTCAAACCCAAAGATGCCCAATGCCACAAAATGCTGGAGACTTATAGACACCCTTGCAAAGCAGCTCAAGGAAGATGAGATAGCAGCCATAACTGGAGCCCAGGTCCTTGTGGGCCAGGGATTGTTAAACACACCCAGTCACAGGCCCACAGTGGGGTGTGCTGTGGACAGGCCAGCTTTCCTTGGTAGAGAAGATCCCGGTCAAATGACATTGCTGCAAAGCTCAGAGCCTTTGCAAATCACAAGAACTTTGCAATGTTTTTCAGATTTGACTCCTTTCCCCAAAACACCAGTTTAACATCTTCTTGTGCTAAGATGTTGGGAAGTGGTTGCTATGGGAGACTTACTTTGCTTTACATCGGTGGTTGGAAACTGAGGACATATTTCCCATGAAAACAGCAATGTGCAGGGGCCTGGGGTTCCATCCTCAGCACACAAAAGGACATATGTGACTAAGTGCTTAACCTATATGCAGCTATATATAATAGCAGAGCAATAAAACCCATTCCGATTTCAGCCCTAAGGGGATGTCACAGACGTCTTTCATGAAGGGGTGCCCCCACCACCCCAACCCAGGACTGCCCATTCTGGTCTCACCCAGCCTTTGAGACCCATTATGAGGGACTGTGTGGCGGCTTTTGCCCTAGCGAGCCAGCCGTTTCCAGGCAAGGGTGAAAGAACAGGTGAGCACGCACCAGAAGGGAGGCGATCGTGGCTGTCCTTTCCTCTTGTATGTGTGTATATGTCCGTGTGCACGTGGAGGCCAGAGGTCAACTTCTGGAGATGTTCCTTAGGAACTGTCACCTCATTTTTGGGGACTGGGTCTCTAACTGGGACCTGCATGTCTCTCTCCAGTGCAGGGACTCTAAGCACACATATTGTATGTGTGTATATGTCCGTGTGCATGTGGAGGCCAGAGATCAACTTCTGGAGATGTTCCTTAGGAACTGTCACCTCATTTTTGGGGACTGGGTCTCTAACTGGGACCTACATGTCTCTCTCCAGTACAGGGACTCTAAGCACACATACCCAGGGTTCCGGGGATTGAACTCCTGCTTGCTCAAGCACTTTAACTGTGCCTTCTCCCTAGCCCCACACTGCAATTCTGAACTGAGAAAATGTACTCTTAGCCAAGAGTTCAGGAATGGTTCACTGGGACCAAGCTCAATTCCAGCTGAGGAAATGGTAGGAGTGCTTTTCCCAAAGCCATAAAGACAATGATTCTCTAAGAATGTTATTCATGCCAGGCGTGGTGGCACATGCCTTTAATCCTAGCACTTGGGAGGCAGAGGCAGGCGGATCTTTGTGAGTTCAAGGCCAGCCTGGTCTACAGAGCAAGTTCCAGGACAGGTGGGACTACAGGGAGAGCCTGTCTCGAAAAGACAAAAAAAAAAAAAAAGAATGCTATTCATAAGAGTTCAAAAGTCAGTTCCGTCAAAGCAAGCTTCCACTAATTTCTTCAGTACAGAATACATAAATATACATGATACCTTTAAGAAAATCAATACCAAAAAATAAAAATAAATAAAATAAAAAAAAAGAAAATCAATACCTCTGAGAAAATCAATAACTTTATTTTTCCTCAATATACATTTAGAAAATCTATCTGAGAAGAGGTTTCACAAAATAGACTAGAGGAGTATGTACAAAAATCAAGGAAATACAAGCCATCAAGAAAAAGTACAGGAAGGAGCCAGGCTGCCTAAGGCCTGCCCGTCAGAGGGGAAGCAAGGTCTTTGATTGCTTTGGAGTTCAGTTGAGGGATCAAGCTGATCTTCAGGAGCTTGCTGCTGGCATACTTATTCTTGACGGCCTGCAAAAGCATCGCTGATTAGGCAGCTTGGGACCCCCCCACCTCATACCTAGTCTAACTCACTGCCCCCTCCAGATGATGACACACGGTCACCGAAGCTGGCTAGGGCTGGTCTCAGAACTTGCTGCACAGGGCCACCTCCCACCAGTCCTGCTGGGCACACAGGCCACAGTGGAAAGTGTCTGGTCTGAGGAACAGGTTTTGTCCTGAGCTATCTGAGAGACGGGGGACTGTCACACACGAGCATCAGCAGGGCTGGCAGCAAGGAAAGCTAGCGGCAACAAGTGCTTTGCAAATCCCGGACAGGGCCACTGGAACTGAGCCGTGTGTTTCCAGGGCATGCACAGCACACTGACACTGCATGTGAGCAAGCATGCTGTGAGGGCACAAGGCCTTTCTGTGGTACCGACACCTTGCTTTGGCACCAGACCCTTGGGGAGCCTCAGTACTTTGTGTCCCATAGGCAAAGGGCAGCCTATGACTCCTCCTGTCAGGTGGGCTCCCTGATACACATCTACCCAGGAAGCTCCTGCATGGGTCTCTTACCCCCTCCTTCTCCATGCTTGCTCACTAGATGCCCTTCAAAAGGCCTGACGCAGCCACTGAGTAGCATCACATGCCTGACGCAGGCGCTGAGTAGCATCACATGCCTGACGCAGGTGCTGAGTAGCATCACATGCCTGACGCAGGCGCTGAGTAGCATCACATGCCTGACGCAGGCGCTGAGTAGCATCACATGAACGGGCGGCCTCTCCTCTACCCCCAGCCACCAGGGGCAAGCCCTCCTCCCAGCCGCCTTCCCTTCTTCCCGAGTGCACTGGTGCAGGCACCATACACTGGTCAGATGGCCGTGCCCTGGGCCCCGCTGGCTAAAGCAGAGTTTATCAATATGCTCCATCCCTTGCTGTATGAGAAAAAATGAGCTGTGCTAAAATAAGATTTCTAGGTGTGCAGTTATACACTCAACATGCAAATTTAAACACACACAAAGCCCATAAATGATGGTTTCCAGAGCTTAAGAAACAGCAGCACTTACGATGAATTTTGTTAGGTTCTCATTGACTTTCACCACATTTTTGGCCATGTGCTGCATGACTTCAAGTACGTCATTCTCTGTGTAGCCTGTGTAATACTGCTGCTTTAAATTCTGAAACACAAGATGAACAGAAGAAAAGCATGTCTGAGGAGCAAGAGACAGCTTCTATCCCTTCAGGAACGGGCATCTTACACACGTTGACGATATCTGTGTAAAATCTTTGAGCCAGGCTAGATGGTGCAGGCTGGCAATCCCACCTACTAGGGAGGCCTGCCCGGGCACCTCACGAGATCCTGGCTTAAAAATAAAAAAATGAGGAGGCAGAGGCAGGTGGATCTTTGTGAGTTCAAGGCCAGCCTGGTCTACAGAGTGATTTCCAGGTCAGCTGGGGCTACGGGGAGACCCTGTCTTGAAAAGACAAAAACGACAAAAAAAAAAAAAAAAAAAGAAAAAAAAAACAAACATAAAAAGACAGCTGGAGACAAAGCTCTGTGATAGAACACTTACCTAGCATGTATGAGGCCCTGGGTTCAATCCCCACCACAATACCAAAACAAAACAAAAAGCTGTGAGAACATTCTTACCATGTGAAACCCAGGGACAGCCTAACCATGGCCGCAGCACCAGAAGAGCAAGAGTAGCCAGCACATGCAGCAGGGCTCTACCTGAGAAGGACTGATGGCCTGACACAGTAATAGGCTCTGAACTCCAAGAGATCAAGCGCTGGTGTCGTAGTGTCGGAAACAGCTGCACGGGTGTGGAGCACACTTTATTTTTTATTTATTTATTTATTTATTTATTTATTTATTTAATTTATTTATTTTTGTATGTGTATGACTGTACTGTCTGCCTGCAGGTCTGTGCACCCGTGTCGTGCAATGCCACGGAGGTCAGAAGAGGGTCTCGGATTCCCCTGGAACTGGAGTTCTCCTGGAATTGGAGCTTCAGACGGTTCTCAGCCGCCATGTGGGTGCTGGAGATCGAACCAGGGTCCTCTGCAAGAGCAGTCAGTGCTCTTAACCGCTAGGCTATCTCTCCATCCCCAATGGAGCGCACTTTAAAGAGCAAAGCTACCAAGCATACTCAAGCATACTTCTACCCAATACTGAAAGGACAAGAAGACAGCGAGGAAAAGCAGACCACACTGAGCAACGCCCCTTCCCGATGCTGAGCCTGCCGCTCACAGCAGTGCCACTGCGCTGCGCGTCGAGAAGCAGCTGTACTAGCCGAGAAGTCTCAGTCACGGAAGTACTTGCATTGTGAGCACCAGGACCCTGAGTTCCAACCCCAGAACTCACGTAAAAATGCTGGGAATAGGGCCGGGCTTGGTGGCGCACACCTTTAATCCTAGCACTCGGGAGGCAGAAGCAGGCATATCTTTGTGAGTTCAAGGCCAGCCTGGTCTACAGAGTAAGTTCCAGGACAGCTGAGACTACAGGGAGACCCTGTCTTGAAAAGACCAAACAACAAAAAAAAAGTGCTGGGAATAGTAGCACATATTTGATTGTTGTTGTTTGGTTGTTTTGTTTCGTCTTTTTGAGACAGGGTCCCCCTGTAGCCCCAGCTGTCCTGGAACTCACTATGTAGACCAGGCTGGCCTTGAACTCACAGAGATCTGCCTTTGCTTCCGGAGTGCTGGGATTAAAGGTGTGCACTACCACGCCTGGCTGTAGCCCACATTTGTAACCTCAGCATTGGAGAGGCAGAGTCAGGAACATGGCCCGGCTGGTTTGGCCAGCCTATCCTAACTGGTGACCTCCATGGCAGTAAGAGACCCTGTCTCAAAAAGACAGGTGCCTTTCCCTAAGGATGACACCAAGGTTGTCCTTCAGCCTAACACACACACATACACTTTTTTCCCCTCCTAATTCTTATGCTTAAGCTTATATTGACATATCTTTGGAATTGGAGAAATGGCTCAGCAGTTAAGAGCACTGGCTCCTCTTGTGAAGGACCTGGGTTCTATTCCCAGCACCCACATGTTGGCAGACAACTGTCTATAACTCCAGTTCCAGAGAATCCAATGCCTTCTTCTGACTTCCACAGGCATTGTATGACAGGGGTGCACTTACACACATACAGGCAATACACTCATACACACAAAATAAAAAAATAAAATAAAATAAAAAATGGGGCTGGAGAGATGGCCTAGTGGTTAAAAGTGCCAACTGCTCTTGAAGAGGACCCGGGTTTGATCCCCGGCACCCACATGGTGGCTGAGAACCGTCTTGGAATCCAACACCCTCTTCTGACCTCCGCAGCATTGCATGACATGGGTGCACACAACTACATGCAGACAGTACATTCATACACATAAATAAATAAATAAAATTAAAAAAAGAAATTAAAAACTTGCTAGCCAACAGTGTCCTGGGTGTGGGGATTCCAGGCATGCACACAGGATTTCTGAGGTGCTGGGGCTCAAGCCCAGGGCTGCTGTGTGCTGGTGCAGCCTCTGCTGAGCTATGTCCCCATTATGCAGTGACGCATACTTAATGCACAGAAAGCACAGCACCTAGGCCGGCGTGCTGCTGCTGGCGGCTCTGGCACAGTTGCTGGGATCACTTGGTAGCCCCAGAGCTCTCCACCACAAGGGCTCTGCGCTCACTGCTTCAGAATCACGACTATGTGTGGCATGCTGTTTTGAGAACTTGTGAACATTGTTCTCTCAAATTAGTCCGTTGATGATTTCCCTACTTTAGGACTTGACAGTGGTGGGTTTTAAGCCAGAGCGTGGTCCATGTCTGAAGCTCCTGCTACTTGCAATGATGAGTCATGAGGATTCTGGAGCCCAGGAAGTAAGCACATTAGGCAACACGGGCAGACTTCTCCAAACAGTTTTAATTAGCTATTACTCTGGTTTAAGGGGGGAGGGGCAAAGACGTAGCTCAATAAAACAGAAATTAAAAATAAAAGGATCTTCTCCTTTTTGGGGGGTGACGGGGCTTCTTTTTGAGACAAGGTCTCCCTTTAGTCCTAGCTGGTCTGGAGCTTGCTATACAGACCAGGCTGGCCTTGAACTCACAGAGATCCACCTGCCTCTGCCTCCTGAGTGCTGGGATTAAAGGTGTGCGCCACCATGGCTGGCTGAGGATCTTCCCTCTTTAACATTATGGACTTGTAGGTCCACGGAGCACTACCTTTTCCTATCATCTCTCCTCCCAGCCTTCTCCCCATCCCCTTGCAACCTCCCTTGGGAGAGGGTCATGAGACAGCTTCTACGTCCTCTCCTGGGTATGAACGAGGCTTTCGTAGCGGTGTTCTAGAACCAGCTCTTGCACAGCAGAACAGCGCTGGTCACACCGCGAACATCAGCTCCTTCGTCTCCCTGTCTTCCTTTTTAGCTTAAGAGACAAAGCAGGGCTCATCTGTGGTCACTCATCTAAACCCAGAAGTGAGTTCCTTCTATTTTTCCTCCCCTTTGTTGCTGTTTTGTTGAGGCAAGGTCTCATTATATAGCCCTGGCTGGCCCTGAACTATGTAGCTAAGCACGGGCTGGCCTCAAATTCTCAGTCCTCCAGCCTCAGTTTCCCAAGTGCTGGGATAATAGACATGAGCCATCACACCCAGGTGCCTATCTTATGGGCTAAATCAGTCAGACCTTGGCTTTGGTCTTGCTTATATGCCTGACAACATGTTTCACCTAACCAAAACATCCAAGGACTCTGGCCTGTGAGATCTCGGCCTTCCTCTTTATGCCTGTCGAGCTGTGTAATGTGGAACACTCAGTATACTCCAGTCTGCCTGAACTGTTCCTAGCAGCTTGCTTTTAGGTGACCTTTTAACAACTGCTTTCACACCAGCAGTGTTGTGAAAACACTGCACCCTCATCCTTTCTCAAACCATTACTCACCCATTTCCCTTGGCCCAGCACTTTCTGAGACAGGCAGGAAGCGGCGGCTGCCACGTGAGAAGGGTGGTAATGCACCATGTCATAGTCGATGAGAGTCAGCTCCATCAGATACTTGGCTAACGTGTGCTGCTCCACATCGACCTAGAACAGGCAGGAAAAGGGAGGGCAGAGCTCTGATCTCCACAAGGAACTTCAGGCCCCTCAACTCCCTCCCATTCTTCTCAAGAACCACACACCCTACCATGTGCCATTGAATCAGAGGCCTTTTCTCTTATGCACTCATGAATTCAGCCTCAAAATTTGCCTAAAGGAAGCGTCACCTTAGGTAGGTCATGTTTAGGAACCAGACCAAGCAAAGGTCAGATTTCCTTAGCCAGTCGGAGACACTCACCTCCCCAGCTTTGGAAGCTCGCCTCAGGAAGTGTAATGGCAAAGGTCGACCCAACTCAAATTTCAGCTCTTTCAAAATCAGAGTCTCCATTTCTCGGATTTGGGAACTGGTATAAGCATTGTCTGTGATATAAACAAAGTCTTCTATGTTTGGAGAAAACATCTCCTCATATTTGGAAGCCAAGAGCAGAGCTGTGATCCCAACCAGCTGAAGCTTCTTCCGACAGACTGGCTGGACCTAATTGAAAACAAATGCACCACCCAGAGTCACACTGACGAGGCCAGAATAGGGTTCTGGATGGAAAGCTTGAAGAAACCAACCACTGCCAACCAGATGGTGGCCCTCTGCAGGGCACAGGAGACCTGAAAGATGGGGGCGAACCATCCGAAGCACACTGTGATGACTAAATAGTGACCACGTCGGGCCCAATGTCAAGAGTCCAACACACCACCTCATTCAGTCCTCAAAGAAACCCTGGGAAAGATGGATTTTTATGCTCAGTTACAAAAAAAAAAAAAGGCCCAATGAGAAATTCAGGTAAGATCCATCATCGTGGGGTTACGCCCGACAGGCCGGCACGGCACGGCACGGCACGGCACGGCACGGCACGGCACGGCACGGCACGGCACGGCACGGCNTCAGAAGAGCCACCGCTAAAGTGCTTGCTGGAATCTCTGAACATAGGTGCTCAAACTGCTTTCATTTATTGAGTGCCTACTGCTTTGAGGACCAGTGTGGCTTGAGCAAAGCCAAGTAAAGGGGCAGAAGCTTACACGATGTAGATTCTATCAGGAGACAGGAGACAATATGACAATACACAGGATGTTGAGGAAAGTATATAGTATATATTAGCTAATAGGTTTTGTGGGAAAATTCAGTAACGAAAGTGTTTCACTTCATTGGCACAGGGTCCTTCTCCCACCCCCGAGGATGTCTCCATGAAGGAAGAGAATCTTTGCCAAGCTTTCTCAGATGCTTTGCTCTGCAAAATTGAGGATATTGATAACGAAGACTGGGAGAACCCTCAGCTCTGCAGTGACTACGTCAAGGACATCTACCAGTATCTCAGGCAGCTTGAGGTGGGTGGGCATTCGTGTTTGGGTTGCACAGCAGCTTGGCACTCAGGATCTGGGGAGGAAATGAGGTCATTTGTTACCTCTTTAAATTCCACCAACAGGTTTTGCAGTCCATCAACCCACATTTCTTAGAGGGGAGAGATATAAATGGACGAATGCGCGCCATCCTGGTGGACTGGCTGGTCCAAGTCCACTCCAAGTTCAGGCTTCTGCAGGAGACTCTGTACATGTGCATCGCCATCATGGACAAGATTCTTACAGGTGAAGGGCAGCGCTCTGGAGGGGTGTGGGGTGGGGGGCTAGTGCTGCATGTGAGAAACATCTGTGTTAATGCTGCTGAGATGGAAAGCTAGGCTGGGGCTCCTCGGAAGCAGAGGACGAGAAGCCAAGCTGCCAGAAGGTTTCAGTTGCTAAAGAAGAGCAGACCCAATGTGTCAGGACTTTGATGCTGCTACTGACTCGGGGCAGCACTGTTAGCCTAAGAAAAAGAAGGTGTCCAGAAAGACATGTGCGGATTTTCTCACCTCAAGTGCTTGATACCAGAATCTTTATTTTTTCATCCCCATACATAATGAAACCATGGGCCCTGAGTATAAATCTGAGGTTATTGTGTTTGATAATATACTTTCCATTGCCAACCATTGCACTAAATTTTAGTACACGCTTATAAGTTTTGACTAGAATGTACAACAGAGGCAGGTGTAGCGTTTTTCACATCAGGTGTCAGTCAACATTCAAAACATTTTTGGATTTCGGAGCATTTCAGGTTTGAGATTTTCACTTTTGGATGTTCAACATGTCCTGTACGGCCGCAGTTGTTTCTCAGAAGAGGTGGACTGTCATGTGGCGTGAAAGTTTTGCCTTTGGATACTGGTGTTTCAGCCCTGCCTACGCCGTTTTTAAAGTCTAGTAGCATTGGGTTTCTACATCTAAAGAAACAAAAGGAGCTGAGCAAAGAGATCTGGTTTCAACAGCTAGCTGATGGCACAGAATCACAACACAAGAAATATGAAGAAAGAGGAGGACAGAGTTCTGAAGAAACAAAGGAACAAAGTGGAGTAAAGCACATGGAGCCAGCCTGTGGAATCAATGGAATTCGAGGCAAAAGCACAGCTGTGCAATAGTGAGTCTTCAAGGAGCTAAAGAGTGGTGACAAGATGTATTTTCCACCTTAAAAAACGATATTACTGATTGGGATTGCCTTGGGGCATGTTGAGCAAGTGATCTTACCAGAAGCTTATCCCAGAATGGGTCATAAGACGCTGATGCACTCTGTCGCACCACAGGAATCTCAGATGAAGACTAATATTCTATTGTGTTATTTTTGGCCTTATATTGAGAACAGAGGTCCTCACTGTAGCCCACGATAAGGCCTGGAACTCCTGAGATGCACCTGCCTTAGCCTCAAAAGTGGAGTGACTGGGATTAAAGGTGTGCCACCACACACTTACTCAAAGACCGGATTTATTTAAATGATAGCATTACAATGATATATAGGTAGGGTTAACTATCAGCTCACTACGCCACCAACTATAGAATTAAATAATTATCAGTTAAATGTACTGGCCCTGGGGCGCACTAGCATTCTCACTAGTAGATGCTGTGGTTCAGTATAAAATCCTCACTGGGCAGGAGAGGACAGCAGTGTTTTCTGATAGACTCAGATTGAAAGCTGAATCACCAAAAAAAAAAAAAAAAAAAAAAAAAAGCACTGCGGCAATGACTGGCTAGCACAGCTTTAATCTAGCATAGCACTCGGGAGGCGAGGCAGGCAAATCTTTTGTGGGTTCAAAGGCCAGCCACTGTGATCTACAAAGTAGTTCAGGAACAGCTAGGCTATAGGAGAACCGCTGGTCTCGAAAAGAGAACCAAAAACATAAAAAATGCCAAAATGAATTGAAGGACAGTGTCCAGTTTAAAAAGGGGAATAGGGGCTGAAGAGATGGCCTAGTGGTTTAAGAGCTGCCGACTGCTCTTAACAGCACAGGTACCCGGTTCGATCCTCACAACCCAAATGGCGGCTGAGAACTGTCTTCTAACTACCAATTCACGAAGAACTCCCAGTCCAGGGGAATCCAAGCGCCTCTTCTGACCACTCCGCAGGACAACTTGACACGACTGGGTGCACAAACTACATGTAGAAAGTACATTAATACACAGCATAAAAGAAATAAATAAATAAAAGGAAAACGTAAAAAAGGTTTTTATTACGGGCGAGCATGCACATTGCACAGCACACTTTGGAGATTGGAGGACAACTCGTGGGACTCGGCTCTCTCACTACCATATGGATCCCAAGTATTAACTTCAGGTCCTCAGGCACGCCCTTTGCCCCAGAGCCATCCTGCTGACTCTTTACTACTATTTATTGTTTCAAAGAAATTTAAAGCATACACTACACCGAGATGTCTCCCCAGCATTGAATTTTCTTTTTTATGGGTATGAGTGTGTTGCCTGCATGTGTGTAAGTGCACCTGTTTTGTGCAGTGCCCACAGAGGTCAGAAGAGGGTGTCAGATCCCCTGGAACCAAAGTTAGGACAGTTGTTAGCCACCACGTGGATGCTGGGAAATGAATGGAGGTCCTCTCCTCTGCAAGAGTAGCCTGTGTTCTTAACTGCCGAGCCAACTCTCCAGCCCTAAATCATTGTTTCTTTAAATTAATTAAGATATTTTTGTGTATTTTATACGTTTTTTAATTGAGCGGTTTTTCAGGCTGGTTAATAACATACTTTTGGTGAGGATTAGGGAACTATTCGACCAACCATTCAATTCTCAGATTTTGTTCAAAACTCTGTCCAGAGCCTGCTGCATGCAGGTCAAGGCTGCCACAGCCTGATTACAAGCAACAACAAAAACAAACAAAAAAAAAAAAAAAAAAACAAAAAAAAAAAAAAAAAAAAAAAAAAAAAAAAAAAAAAAAAAAACAAAACAAAAAGAAATAAAATAAAATAAAAAAAGGAAACGTAAAGGTTTTTTATTACGGGCGAGCATGCACATTGCACAGCACACTTTGGAGATTAGGGAGTGACTACTGTGGGACCTCCGGCTTCTCTCAACTACCATATGGATCTTCCCAAGTATTAACTTCAGGTCCTCAGGCACGCCCTTTGCCCCAGAGCCATCGCTGAGGGTTGGTTGGTGATCTGCCCCAGAGCCATCCGGCTGACTGCTTTAACTATACTAAATTTTAATATGAAAGTGTTTCAAAAAGAAATTAAAAAATAAAAAAAAAGCAAGAAAAAAAAAAAAAAAAAAAAAAAAAAAAAAAAAATATTTTTTTTTTATAAATTGGTCTGAAATGTGTGTTTCCTGCATGGTTGTAAGTGCACCTTATTGTGCAGTATGCCCACAGCGGCAGACAATAGAGGTATGTCGCGAATCCCCGGCACCAAAGGTATACGGGAAGATTGTTAGCCACCAAGTGGCTGGCTTGTGCATGAATGGAGGGTGATCCTCTCTGGCCCCTCCATCTGAGCGTAGCCTGGTATCTGACCGTGTCCATCCACTCTCCGGCCCTAACAAACGCAGTGTTTCTTCATTTAAATCATTAGTTAAGCTCTTTTTGATGTAGTTACTATATTTTACTACGTTTTTTTTTCATTGAGTTGCGGCGCTGAAGATGCTTTGTTGTTACAAGGTACCCCGGGATTTTATTCCGAGAAGAGCTGGTTCCGACCCTACCTTTTATCCTTTATGAGTGCCGGGCGTCAGGGGCCCCTTCACCCCCCAAGTTACCCCCCAGATCCCCTTCTCCGCTTATTCGTTCCCCCCCGCGGTCCCGCTGCTGCCCTGCATGCGGAGTCAAGGCGTGCCCCCGGCTGGCCGTGGCCGTATTAGGACTCACTGTAAACAGATGTTACACCTATGGTCCTCAGAGATGTTTGATGCCTGTAGCAGTCTGAGGCTTTTATTCCTTTTAGTGTTAAGATTGGTGAACTTCTCTGCTGGTATTTCTTGGTACAACCTACACGACGGAATGCTGTATCCATTCTTTCTCTGCCTTTGAGTTGGTGACGTTTTTTTAAAATTTTTTATTTTTTAAATTTTATTTATTTCTGTATGTGTATGAATGTACTGTCTGCATGCAGGTTTGTGCACCCGTGTCGTGCAATGCCGCGGAGATCAGAAGAGGGTGTCGGATTCCCCTGGAACTGGAGTTCTCCTGGAACTGGAGTTTCAGACGGTTCTCAGCCGCCATGTGGGTGCTGGGGATCGAACCCGGGTCTTCTGCAAGAGCGGTCGGCGCTCTTAACCGCTATGCTATCTCTCCAGCCCCAACACCTTCTTTTTCTTAGGCTAACAGTGCTGCCCCGAGTCAGTAGCAGCATCAAAGTCCTGACACATTGGGTCTGCTCCTCTTTAGCAACTGAAACCTTCTGGCAGCTTGGCTTCTCGTCCTCTGCTTCCAAGGAGCCCCAGCCTAGCTTTCCATCTCAGCAGCATTAACACAATGTTCACAGAGCCAGCAGCCCCCCCACCCCCCCATGGCTGCCCTCACCTGTAAGAATCGGTCCATGATGGCGATGCACATGTACAGAGTCTCCTGCAGAAGCCTGAACTTGGAGTGGACTTGGACCAGCCAGTCCACCAGGATGGCGCGCATTCGTCCATTTATATCTCTCCCCTCTAAGAAATGTGGGTTGATGGACTGCAAAACCTGTTGGTGGAATTTAAAGAGGTAACAAATGACCTCATTTCCTCCCCAGATCCTGAGTGCCAAGCTGCTGTGCAACCCAAACACGAATGCCCACCCACCTCAAGCTGCCTGAGATACTGGTAGATGTCCTTGACGTAGTCACTGCAGAGCTGAGGGTTCTCCCAGTCTTCGTTATCAATATCCTCAATTTTGCAGAGCAAAGCATCTGAGAAAGCTTGGCAAAGATTCTCTTCCTTCATGGAGACATCCTCGGGGGTGGGAGAAGGACCCTGTGCCAATGAAGTGAAACACTTTCGTTACTGAATTTTCCCACAAAACCTATTAGCTAATATATACTATATACTTTCCTCAACATCCTGTGTATTGTCATATTGTCTCCTGTCTCCTGATAGAATCTACATCGTGTAAGCTTCTGCCCCTTTACTTGGCTTTGCTCAAGCCACACTGGTCCTCAAACAGTAGGCACTCAATAAATGAAAGCAGTTTGAGCACCTATGTTCAGAGATTCCAGCAAGCACTTTAGCGGTGGCTCTTCTGAAAGCCTGTTTTCTTCTATTCCACTAATTCATTCTAAATTAAGAAAGTGGCAACTAGAAGCAGAAAAGCACATTCCAGTCTATGACTAAAATAGGAAGAGGAAGCAAAGACTTAGCAAAGATACAGCTCTGTATTTTACTTACTTAAAGTACCTGAGTGGTTATTTATAGAAATCACACAAATTAAAAATTTATACAATTAGAACAAATATTTAATAATGAATAAACTATCAGTTGAAAAAGAATAAGAGGTACTTCTCAAAGTAAAGCCTAAAAGGACTTCCAGGCTACAAAGAATATTAAGGGACTAAAATATAACTGCACAGAGAAGCTTATACAATAAAACAGATGGAGGCTGGCAAAGCATGGTGGCGCACGCCTTTAATCCCAGCTGGGGAGGCAGAGGCAGGAGGATCTTTGCGAGTTCAAGGCCAGCCTGGTCTATATAGCAAGCTCCAGGCCAGCTTGGGCTACAGGGAAACCCTGTCTCAAAAAGACAAACAACAAAAACAACAACAAAAAGATGGAAGCTAGAGAGATGGCTCAGGGTTAAGAGCACCAACTGCTCTTGCAGAGGACTGGGGTTTGATTCCCAGCACCCACATGGTGGCTAAGAACCGTCTTTAACTCCAGTTCCAGGGGAATCTGAACCCCTCTTCTGACCTCCGCAGCACTGCATGACACGGGTGCACAAACTGGGGATGCAGACAGTACACTCATACACATTAAAAAAAAAAAAAGCCAATCTCAAAATAATAATAAGACAAGTACTGCATAATCTCACTTGGTGATCTGAAAACCTAGATCTCATGTAAGGTCAGTGTGTTCTAAGTGACAGTAAAGGAGTCAGAGAAGTATCCTACTGCAAAGCAGAGTGACAACAGAGAACAGTAACTGGTAGCCATGGCTATCCCATTTTTAGTTTTTTCCTTTTTCTGGTATTTTTGAGGCAGGGTCTCCCTTTTAGTACCAGCTGTCCTGGAGCTCGCTCTGTAGACCAGGCTGGGCTATCCCTTTTTTTTTTTTTTTTTTTTGGTGCTTTCGAGACAGGGTCTCCCTGGAGCCCCAGCTGTCCTGGAACTCACTCTGGAGACCAGGCTGGCCTTGAACCTCAGTCAAAGAGCTGCTGCCTCTCTCTGCCTCGCAAGTGCTGGGATTAAAGGCGCCACTCCCGGCAGGCTATCCCATTTTTAAAAGCTCCTGATAATTCCTGAAACTAAAGTACTTTGGTTCCTGGAGCTAAAGTAACTTGTTTTTCTGGATTCCTGTCCGCCTCCCACTCACCTCATTTCCTTAGCAATGGCCTGCAAAAGGAAATGGCTTAGTCCCCTCCCCTATTCCTGCCCTATGACTACTCAAACTTGTAGGCAGACCACAGGCTCCTTACAGAGGCCTTCCCCCTCTGCAGGTCCTTTCCCAGACAAAGCCTGTAGCTATACTGCTCATGCCTTTGTGCAAACCTTACAGATGGGCTGCACATTCCACAAAAGCTACTGGAAAGGATGCAGAATGTCTCACCATGAAGACTGTTTGAGGAGCTTAATATTTTTGTGTGTGTGTAAATGAGTGTACTATCTGAATGTAGGCTGGTGCAACCCTGTGTCATGCAATTGCCTCGGAGGTCAGAGAGAGGGCGTTGGATTCCCCTGGAACTGGAGAGTTCTCCTGAATTGGGAGTGTTCGACAGTTCTTAGCCACCATGTGGGTGCTGGGATCGGGAACCCGGGTCCTCGCACAGAGCAGTCAGCGATCTTTTAACTGCCCTAGGCCATCCTTCAGCCCCGAAGGATATTAATAGTTTATCTTCACTGTGCACTATAATATTATATATATCCACAATTCATGTTTTCAAAAAGATCATACGGTTCCCTCATGAATAAATATAATTTTCATGTATCAGTTAAAAAATAGAAATATCAGCCATGATGCAGTGGTACACACGTTTTAATCTAGCTCAAAATAAGTAATAATATACTTAGCAAAAAAATGAAATGGGCCAAGGCGGTGGTGGTGCCACCACTTTTTTTTTTTTTTTTTGTCTTTTCCAAGACAGGGTCTCCCCTCTGTAGCCCCAGCTTAGCCTGGAACTCATTCTATACAAAAAACAGGCTGCGCCTTGAACTCACAAAGATCCGCCTTAATCCTACGCCTTGGGAGTAGAAGCTCTGTGAGTTCAAGGCCAGCCTGGTCACAGAGCACGTTCCAGGACACGCCGAGATTCCAGGGAACCCTGCCTCAAAATACCAACAAAAAAAAAAAAAAAAAAAAGAAATGTATAAATCATAGGGTCACCAACAGTTTCCCTTAAAAATAGGTTAAGGCTGGAGAGATGGTTCAGCAGCAAGAGCACTGGTTGCTCTTACAGAAGACCTGGGGTTCAAATCTCAGCACCCACACGGCAGCTAACAACTATATGTAACTCCAGTTACAGGGAATCTGATGCACTCCTTTGGCCTCTGTATGGCAGATGTACATGTAGGCATAACACTCATACATATTAAAATGACAAAAATTAAAACTGATGATTAAAAACAATGTTTAGCCAGGCACTCAGGAGGTAGAGGCAGGCAGATCTCCATGAGATTGAGGCCAGTTTATACTACATAGTGTGCTCCAGGCCAGCTGGGGCTACAGAGACACTCTGTCTCAAAAAGACCAGAAAAACCCAACAATGTTTAAATAACATTAGCATGCAAAGAAAAACTTCAAATTAGAGCGATGAATGAATCTATGGGTCGTTAGAGACAATAGAGAAGTTCAATCAGAAAGCAAAAATGTGCCATTTAAGGCGGGGTGTGGTGGTGCACGCCTTTAATCCTAGCACTCAGGAGGCAGAGGCAGGCAGATCTTTGTGAGTTCAAGGCCAGGCTGGTCTACACAGAGAGTTCCAGGACAGCTGGAGCTATAGGGAGACCCTGTCTCAAAAAGACCAAAACAAACAAACAAACAAACAAAAATTAATACAATTGGATCGTTTGCATGTTTTTCTGTTTTGTTTCCTGGCACAGGGTCTTGATATTGTAGTAACAGGCTGCCCTAGAACTTACTACTAAGTAACCCAGGCTGGCCTTGAACTTGCAATCCTCCGGCCTCAGCCTTTTTAGTGCTAGGCTTCAGCCCTGCACCACCACACCTAGCAATTCACTATATTCGGGGCTAACAAGAGCAACAAGGCAAGATGCCAAGACCTGCTCTGACTCTGGGCAGGTAGTTGACGACTTGTTACAGTAACAAGTACACCTGCATACATAGGCAAAAGCAGCCAGTTACCATGAGCAGTTTCAGGAACGCAGTACACTTTAAACTTGGAGGCAGTGACAATGAACTCAGCTTCTGGTCTCTGTACTGTGTGCTTCTGCATTGCTTTACTGTTTTATTGTTCTAAGAGAAGTGCACATGAGTTGGAAGTTAACTGTTCTTAATCCCTGGTGACTTCTAAAACTAGAACATCCAGCATATCTTTTAAGCACAGAAGTGATTTAGGATTCTTTTTGGTCTTTTTGAGACAGAGTCCCCCTGTAGCCCCAGGCTTCCTGGAACTTGCTATATAGACCAGGCTGGCCTTGAACTCACAGAAATCCACTTGACTCTGCCTCCTGAGTGCTGGGATTAAAGGCATGTGCCACCACACCTGGCTAAGATTTTTTTTTCTTTTTGTCTTTTCGAGACAGGGTCTCCCTGTAGTCCCAGCTGTCCTGGAACTCTCTCTGTAGACCAGGCTGGCCTTGAACTCACAAAGATCCGCCTGCCTCTGCCTCCCAAGTGCTAGGATTAAAGGCGTGCACTACCATGCCCGGCCTAAGATTTTTTTTTTAATGTATGACTGCTACCCCTGAATGTCTGTGTATGGGAGTGCTTGCAGTGCCTCTGGAGGTAAGAGGGCATCAGATCCCCTGGGACTGGGTTACAGCTGGTTGTGAGCCATCACGTAGGTGCTGGGAACTGAACCTGGGTCCTCTGTAAGACACCTGTGTACCCCTGGAACTGGAGTTACAGCTGGTTGTGAGCCATCACGTAGGTGCTGGGAACTGAACCTGGGTCCTCTGTAAGACACCTGTGTACCCCTGGAACTGGAGTTACAGCTGGTTGTGAGCCATCACGTAGGTGCTGGGAACTGAACCTGGGTCCTCTGTAAGACACCTGTGTACCCCTGGAACTGGAGTTACAGCTGGTTGTGAGCCATCACGTAGGTGCTGGGAATGAACCTGGGTCCTCTGTAAGACACCTGTGTACTCTTAACCACTGAGCCATCTCCACCCCCCAAAAGTGATTTTTATGTGAACTGAGTTCTCACCCCATAACATTTTCTTCAATAGACTGGTCTCAATTTTGTGAGCAGAGAAAACCCAGTCAGACACAGAATACAGCAAAGCCATAAAGGGGAATGCAGAATTTTTCCTTTGTTTTTGTTTTCAATGTTGAAGAATACCCTCCAGTCTTGCAAAGTACAGATACCTTTCTTCTC